>WBNM01011713.1:59681-91173 GCA_013399055.1 Ramphastos sulfuratus | reverse complement strand
ACGCTCTGTTTCCAGCGGTTGTTTCCTTTGAAGAGGTACGCAGCAATTCTTCTGAACTCTATTAGTTCATGTTTCTCCAAACGTTGGGCCAGAGAAATGTTGTCAAAGTTGTCATAAGCATCTATAGAAGTCCTAAGAGCCTGAGTTAAATATACACATAACGTAAGTTATACACACCTCAAAGGCACACCTGCATGCTCAAAGATGCCAACATTTTCCCAGATAGCTTAGTTCTATATTCCTGGTTCTAGGAGGAGGAAGTATTCTAGCCAGAGCTGCATGCGTTTCTTTTGAGAAGCTGGTGTTTGACACATATTTTAGACTACTCCACTTAACCTCAGCAATCACTACTAAAAGTAAGAGCCTCTGAATACCAAACAGCTGTCCTCTGTAAAGAGAACATCTCGACAGCAAAACTGTTTGTCCTTTCTGTGAATTCTGCCCATAGCACCCACCGCTTGCCTTAAATAAAAGCACTTGTAACCTAGTAACCAGTCTAGCCCTAGCAGGAAACACCCAAAAAGCTCCTGGAGACGTTCACAGGTCTCCACTTAAATCTCTAGCTAGTCACCATTAGTTCACTTAAAAGAGCATGTAGTTAAGGAATGCTAACAGCAAGCAGATAAAGTCTACCTCACAGGAGAGAAACCTGTGTTTGCAGCCTTAAACAGTCTGAGGGCATAATGACACAGAAGCCAGCTTGAACAGAACTCTGAAATTCAGCAACAGCTGCTTCTATCATGAAGCATGTAAACATGCCAGTTGATACCCATTCCAGGCACTACCAGTTCAAGACAAGACATACCTGATAGTCTTCTTCAATAATGAAGAGGTTGTTCAGGGACTCATTCACTGATTTGTTGTTGTGATTCTGAACAGAACGCAGGTAAGGCTTGACCAGTGGTAGCTGTTTAACCTGTGAGGAATCACAGACATTTTAAGTCAAGACAGCTTTCTGTAGAGGTCTCCTATCATCTTCCTGGCATGCAGTGAAGTAGTTCAGCATTTTAAAATGCTACTACATCTAAATGCTTTTCCAGCTGCAACTTTCTCTTTCATCTGGATAGTAGGAAAATTACCTTTGTGAAGAAGGTGACTGCACGAGTGTGGTCAAGCCGAGGGGACAACACCATCAGCAGATCATTGAGCAACAGAGGTTTAAATTCCAAATAGAATTGAATTGCCTTGTAATACAGCTCCACATTGGCCACCTAGGATGAGTAAGGATGGATGTTCAGAGCAGAAGCTTGATGATACAGGAATCCAAATTAAAGACATAACCTCAGATACTCCTGGCACAGCTGAACCACTCATCCAAGACTCATCCCTGTCTTCAGAAATCTCTTTAGTTACTGTAATTGAATTTCTTTGATATGTGACAATAGTAATACAATTGAGTTTTAAACAAGCTACTGGTGAAGGAAAAGAATTGAAGTGCACACAGCAAGAAGTTTACTTCCTTTCACTATAGAAGTATTACCTTAGTGATGATATCTTTGAACTGGCCTTCCTTCCAAGCATCTGTTGGGTGATTCATCATTGTGATTATGGCATTATCATATTCTTCATACTTATCATACAAGAACACCAGTTCAGCCCAGAGATGTGCCTGCTCTGCAGCTCTCAGAACCTAAGCAAAAAAAGGCACATTAGAAATTCCAGTTAGTATATGTTTGCTATTTGTGTCCATCAGCGCTCAGGCTTTAGTGCTATTAATAACCTCAAGAGCTGCTGCTGCAAAAGCTAGGGTACAGACAACCCCAACAAATGTGTTGGAAGTTAAATTTAAGGCCTCAGACTCTCACCTTTGGAATGTTGACTCTGGACCAGAACAGCTCCAAGTGCTCCCTCATCTTCTGTGGCTTGAATTTGGAGTAGAGAATGGCTAACTCTGTAAACATCCCCATGTGTGCTCGCTCAAGTCCCAGTGCTGCTTCCAACATAGTTATCAGCTCTTCAAAGTAGCCACGATCCTAAGAGACACAGACACAGAAGTGTTTCACATTAGGAACAAACTACAACATTAGTTTTCCTTTGGACAGAGTTGTCATGAAAGAATTTAGACTTTGCCTGTGCAACAGGAGTCAGCTTAATTACCTGGTAATAGTTGATCAGCTCTTCCAACTCATCTGCATGCACTACAATATGGAGTCCACACATCTGAGCCAGGCGGAACTCCTTTCCATCGACGCAAGCAAAGCAGACCTGGAACAGACAATTGCATTAGGGCTCATCACCCAAGCTTCTGGAGAGGCTACAGTTTTGAAGTGCCTTACTTGGTCACTGAGCTTACCTCTTTCCACGTGCGAGTGCTGTTTGCTTTGCGAGCGCCATCTACAGCTGCCTGGTATTCACCCAGGTGAACTAAAGTCGAGGCCAAACGGCCAAAGTTGGACACATTGTTATACAACAGCTTTGCTGCTTCATACATCTTCTCATCATAGCAACGATCACCAACCTACAGGAGAGCATAACCAGGTTATTCTTACAGCTTTGCAGTCAAGGGTTTACATAAAACATGCAGTGTTCAAGCCCTATCAAATTGGAAATGCCTTTAAAAGTCCATTTCCAGAGATACAAGTCCCAATACCCCTCTAATTAGCAATGCCTAAGGAGCCTGCTGCTGTCATAGACCAAAACTGAAACTCAGCCTCACTCACCTGCTGGATATGTGCATTGTTGGGTCCATTGATAAACTCCTCTAGCTCTGCTAGACGATTTGTTTTAGCAAGAGCAAAGATTAACTCCGTTTCCACATATGACTCCCGGGCCTTCTTGCGTGCCATCTGGAGATACTTCACCAGTTCCTCCCAGTTTCCTATGAAACAACAGTTCAAAATGCTCAGTTCTTCCCATTGAGGACACTTGTGCTTAAGCTATATACACACTATACTATCAGCTCAGCCTTGTATGACCTAAGTCTTTCTGCGGCTATGTCCCAGCAATCAACACCAGCCCTTACACTGCAGACACTGTATTAATGAACTCACCTTACCGTAGGCCTAACCAAATGTATCCTGGTGTTGATCTTCATGCAAAAACCTCCTTAACAGCAACTGCTGAGAGAAGTATCAAGCTAGCTAAATAAAGTAGTTATAAGACCACTGAGTAACTGCAAATGGAATACACTATCTTCTTCATTCTCATTTAGGGCAGTCTTTGAGAGACCAGATTCCTCTGCTTATATCAAAACACAGGTTTGGCAGAACTGCAGTCTGAGCAACAGACCATGCAAGAGGGCTGAGCAACACCAACAGCAAAGATTTAAATAAAACTTAATCATACCACTGGCATTGGCAGCTTGAACAACTTCCATGTACGAGGAAGGATCATCTGCTTTAATATATGAGTCAATTGCTTCCTTTACCATCCCTTTCTGAAGCTGTGCTTTAGCCAGCTGACTCCACACAGCAGGCTCATTGCAGCGTTCAGCAAATTCATATGCACGGTCCAGGTTTCCAATGTGCTCTATTAACACCTAAAGAAAGGATTACCACAATCAGCCACTGTCTAGAAAGGTCAGTTTTACAAGACACTGAGTTGTGCTTAGGCTAGCTCTTCCATGGATCCATAGCTGCTCTAGATAATCCATACAAAAGGAGTAAAGTTACACTTACAAAGTTTCCCTTAATAGACAGCTCAACTCTGTGTTTGTTCTACTTGGTAAGATAGGACACTGAGCACTTCTGGTCACTTTGCTAACTGGTTTTAAGTACTGAAGTCATGGTGTCCTCTGCCTAGGGAGGTGGTGGAGGCACCATCCCTGGAGATGTTTAAGAATTGTGCGGACATGACACTTTCAGGCATGGTTTAATGGCCATGGTGGTCTTAGGCTGACAGCTGGACCTGATTTTAGAGGCCTTTTCCAACCAAAACGATTCTATGATAAGTTCACAAAGTCCTTGTGTGAGGATGAACAGATGACAAGGAGCAACTGCAAACAGATTTTCAAGATACCTGTACAGCTGATGTGTTGACATCAAACTTCCTGAAGATAGCAAATGCTTCCTCGAAAAGCTCATTGCTGATCGCTATATTGGCTATGTCAGGAGCATCGTAGTTATCCAGGCGGTTGATGTATTCCATCACGCGGGTGCGGTCGGCCTTAATAGCTGTCAGAATGAGAAGGTTCTGCAGGTTCCTAAACAGAGAGAGAAAGTCTTGGTACACATCAAGAAATTCACTCTCCCTTCTGGGGAAGGTGTTCGTTTGTTTGCTGTTCCACATTCCAGCAACTTAACACCTATGCCAGGTAGAATTTCCTGTGACTTAGTTTTGACTTACCTGTGCTCACTGAAGACAGAGTTATCCAGAACTATTTTCTCCAACAGTTCAATCAGCTCATTAGGAAGATCTGCAGTCATGAAGGCCTTGACAGTGACAGAGACTTCCTCAGGGTCCTGTGTCTCTGACAGCGCAGTCTGTACAACCTGTAGGCAGGATTAAGACATTAACAGATCAGTTTATTCAGGCACTAGCAAGTCAGGTTAGGACAGCAAAGGCTTGTAATGCTTTGTCAGTTATACCTGGTCAATGAGGGGTCTTCTGTAGGGGTTGCTTTCCAGTAGTACACTGGCCCACAGCTCAGGGTCTTTACGACGAACTAAGTAGCGGGAGAGACTTTTGAAGAGGGAGTTCTCGTTGCACACCTAGTGAAAGGCAAAACGTACTTAGAGTGCAGTCACAGCTATTGAGTCTACAGTACATGAGTTAACTGTAACCAACATTTAATAAGCCTGCCTGAGAGACCAGAGATCTTAGGCTTTGGTACTTTCACCAGCTGCCCATTTGAGGATACCCAGGGGAGTCTCCCATTTCTCAGTTAGCTGCAGAGACACTCCCCAGTCCATTACAAATGAGCAGGTAACGAGTCCTTAATACTTTGGGGAATAAATGCATTTGCCAGTCAAACACCTGAACATCTATCCCATCACAGGTTAGAACTTAACCCCCGAGCCAGCTGCCTTGGCATACATACATTGATCAGTTCCAAATCGCACTGTCCACGCTCATAGGCCACGCAGGCCAGGTGAGGGTCTCTCTTCTCACAGTACTTGCCAACAACACGGCTATCATAGTAGGGGTTCTCACGCAGGAATCTCTCTGGGTTGTTGTTGCTATCAATGTATATTTTGGCCAGGGCATTGTGAGTTGCAGGCTCCTCACAACCCTCATGAATTCTTGCTTCCAGCCAGGGCAGAAGCAGCTTCAGCCTAGAAGGAAGCAGTGTTCACATTAGAGAGGCTGAGTTAGGAAGGATCCACTTACATGGTCTCTTCACTCTATAAGTCAGCTTCAGTGTAGGGTGGTCAGTAAGTAACCGGAGTTCTAACACTCCATTTTGACCTGCTTTCTGGTTTATTATTATAATGGCATTAACTTTCTGATGTTATGAAGAACATCACTTGCCAAAACCTCTCATTATCTTGAGGCTGCTTAAGGGAGGTCAGCCAAAAAGTAAAAGCAGACACTTACTGCTTGCTCAACCAGTGGCAGACTCCTATGTCAGCACCAGCTCCCGCTACATAATGAGGACATGCATTGATAGATGACCAGTGTAACCATTACCAGTCTGGCAGTGGTAAGAGACTCGGAGAAGTTTTAAATACCTGTTTCTTTTCTCGACCTCTGCAACAAGCTCATCAGTTGAAAATTGACCTCTCACTACAAGGATAAGGTTCTTTATCACATCTTCAGAGCAGTCCACATCAAGCAGTCCCCCAATAACCACAGGCAGACGGCTTGGATTCACCTAAACAGGATCATTTAAAGAAGTCAGGCAGCACAGCCAGTCATTACTTATCCCTAGAAGCACACATAAAGGCTGCTTGTCAAGATTGATCTCATCTTCCTGCCTTTACTCCCAGCTTCCTGAGGTTCTAAACAAGCTTGTAAGTCAATTCTTCACTCGGCAGGGTTTCACGCCACAGTTCAGTGGCTGACTAATGCTCAGTCCCCACAGGAAGAGCTCCTGAGCAAGGCAATTTGTCTCTGCAGGAAGTATAAGGAAGAACTCCCCCACCCTCCAAAATGCTGTACACTAAAAATTATGCTGAGAATGTCAAAGTTATCCTACCAAGTCTTCTTCCTTCAAGAGACATTAGTGGGAACTACTGCTCAGCTTGACTGAAGAATAAGAGATCTTGAATAAGAGATCTGACTTGTCTAAGGGCTAACTCACCAGAGACCACTAATAGATATTTAAGTGTCAGTCCCAAGTATGAGGCTGTTTACAGAATATTTGGAATGTTCCATGTATCAGTACAAAATTGATCAGTTTGAGTCATTAGAGACAAGCCCAAATTGTAACTTACCTTCTGTACATAAATCTCAATGTATTTTTGAAGATTATTTCTATACAAATACAGCACCAAGTCGTGGACAAAGTCAAAGCGATCACATACAATGATGAGTGGCAACTGATCAGTGAGTTTAGCTTCCTATAAAGAGAAGAGCTTTAGTAATTTGGTTTTCTTCTTAGGCTTAAGCAGACAAATACAATCACTTAAACTGTTAAAGCAGCTGAATTTGGAAAGCCAAAATTCAACAGTCAACCAAATAATGACAGCTTATTGTTCAACTAATTGTTTGCAATATGTAGCAAGTAGGAGTACTCAACACCCACTTCAGAGCCTACAGCAAGAAGCTCTCTTAAGTTTAACCCTGCTCCTTTGCATGGCAGAGTCCACAAAGTTTTACAACACAATACAACTATTAAAGCCCAAGCTATAGATTTAGTTTTTTAGTTGCCACTTGTGTTTGGTGTGCAGGATTAGCACTCTGGGATTTCAAAAAGAATTTAACCAAGACTAAAGTTGTGGTTCATAATGTAAAACTTAAATACAGAATTGACTTCAAGTTCCATGTGTCTTGGGATACCTTCTAGCTATGGATTTAGAGAACAGTAAGAATCAAGCCAGTAACAGAACTTCTTACATTGCTAGTCAGATTAGTTACCTAAAAGCATTCCAACTTTCAGCACAAGTTTACAATGGTTACAGTACAGAAGCTTAATCTAGGTGGCAGACAGTATTCCGGATGCATACTTCAGATCACTTATTCAAACATGCACATCCCAGAATATAATCCTACATATAAATTACACTTAAGGACTTTACACAGGGAGGCCTGTACTGGGAGATTTACCTGGTACATGTCCTGCACATTCCAGACATGGAACAGCACAAAAAACAATAGCTTTCATCAGGAATTTGACAGCTTGATAACATATCTTAGGTGGCTTGATCAATTTACATACCTTACACCTCGGTGACACCAAGTTAGTTTTATAGAATTCTCATTTGGAGAGTTTTGCCATCTTCAGATATGATCAGCAAAATCTAAGACTATGCTACGTAACTGCAAACATGAAGGCAGGAAATGTTCCCAGATAAAGTTTTCCCCTCCCACACTGTTTCTGAGGTGTTTCTAGCACTGTCACAGTTGTCAATAAGCTCAGCACTATCAGGCTACGGAATATGAACTCTGAGCACACCATCTTTTTGCACTTCTCAGAAGTGTTCCAGCAATGCTCTGAATCCTAGCAGGAACAGTCAGCATGTACTACACTGACTGGCACATCCTAGAGAGCTGAACTGCAGTTCATCTGCCTGAAAGTTCTGTAATAAGATGAGTGAGATCAAGCCTGAACTCTGAAAGCATTTACAGAATTGACTCCATTTCTTGTTTCTGTAGTTACTCAGTCAAAGCTGATTACACTCTAAATAAGGATTAAGTTATGAACTCACTTGGCATGGTGCTTTTTCTCCACCTTCAAGCTACACTTTTCCTACTTTACAGCAAGCACCTTAAGTTCTAGATGAGATGGTGCTGCTATTACAAGTTGAGAGTCTGAGCCAGGTTAACCTTCCTAAGAGCACTGAGGAGCTGACAGATTCTCCATTTCTCTGGCTGTGTTAGGAGGTAGCAACAACGTGCTCAATATCTCTGGTTTAAAAGGACAGATAGATCCTTAAGTGCAAAGGTGCTCATCTGCATTTTCAGAGAGCTGCCTCATTTCACTGGGGACATACATCACATTTTATCAGCACCCCAAACAGGCCAAGACAATCCAGTGCTACCCACGCATTACCTTGAGGAAGTTCTTAACACGTTCTGGATCATAGCAGTTACTTTCCCTGCAGATTCTTTCCACTTCTTTAATTTGTCCTGTCTTGCATGCAGCTTGAATATACTTGAAGTGCACATCTGGATCCTGGCTGAAGTTCACAATAGAGCCCAGGAAATAAAACAAACCTTGAGGGAAACAGTCAACATGTTAATCTACTAAAGCACTTGAGTTGCAACCATATTAGCTTTAAAGCAAGCCTTCCAAGTTTCCACAAATATTTGATTCTGGCTACTGCAGTTTATAAAGATCTGGAAATTATCAGGGCANCCATTCTATGATTCAAACACTGCAGTTGTTTTACAAAATCCAGATTGTCCCAGCTGATTTCAGCCTGTTCTATTCTCTTTGTGTTACACAGACAAGGGTATTATGTCCAACTTGGACACATTCCGATCGATCATAGTCATCATTTGCCACGTAGTTTGTCAATACAGCTTTCTAGATTTTAGCAGATAAACAATCCCCTCCGCACACACGTATGCTTTTGCTAGAGATAAGAGCCAAATCTTACCTTCAAAGCTCTTGAAAGACTCAAAGAGCTCAATAAGTGACTGTGTTGACAGTTGTTCATGGTATTTTGAAGCTACTTGGACACAGATCTGCAGGTTTTGACGAATGTTAGCAGACAACATAGCACGCAGACACTCCAGGGAGTCTTCTACCGATAAGGAACCGAAATAATTCACTAACCACTGCAAAGACATAAGCCATTTTAGACTCATGTTGAACACTCCACGCCCTGAAATTATTAATGTCCTGACACGCTCAGTCTAGCACATTTGACCTCCTACCTCAGGATTGAGTAGATGAGTGTGAACAACCGCACGCTTGATGTCATACAGGTCCGTGAAGTGCTCGAGCGCTCTCTGCAGCAATCCGGCCTTCTCACACAGCTGAGCTATGTGAGCCCGGTCATAATGAGTAAACATTTGGTTTCCCAGGATAGCATCTGCAACCTAGAAGGGACATTGAAGATTCCCTTAGTTCCTAAACACTATCACTTTGCACAGACCACAATGCAGTAGTTGGCCTGGGTACAGACAAGCCAGTAACTCCGAGAGCATACCTGAGGTGCATGCATGAGGTTCATCTCAAGTAAACGCGTTTGCAGGGGACCTTCTGAGGGACGATTATTCTTCAGTGCATCCAGCAAGAAGGCTGTGCATTGCTGAATTAAATTATATTCCATAAAGACATCCACAATCTGCAAGTAAAAATATAGGCTTTTGATTAGAAACAGAAAACATATTTCAGTGAAGTGCAACATCAAGTGAAGCTTCCAAAGCTAACCCATTTATTCCAGCACTGCATGAAGCTGTCATTTAGTGTTCTTCAAACTAGGCAAGAAATAGAATTCTCCCAGTAAAACAAATCAAAAAGAGTTAAAAAAAAAACAAACCAAACCAAAACTCTTTCTCTAATGGCAAGAGTATGGCTCCTCTTATCAATTTAAGACCTTAAAGTTAACTTTTATTGCTACGAAATGTTATTTACCTGTGTTATGTCTGCAAGAGGCTCTTCATCTTGAACAAGCATTTGTGCGAACTGCTGTCCTTGATCAGGGCTGATTCTCATGACATTCCTCAGCAAGAAAATCCAGTCTGGAGTATATCCAACCTGAAGAGATAATAAAAAGTAATAACTCAGCAAGAGCACATCCCTTGTTAAATACAGCACTCAGTAAAAGCTACCATCAGAGCCTTACACAACCCACTCAGGATTTCCTCATTTGGAAAAGGCTACATAGGGAAGTATTTCACCATTCCTGGAGATACTTAAAAGAGAGATGTGGTGTTAAGGGACGTGGTTTAGCACCAGACTCAGTGGGGTTAGATAACATTTGGACTCAACCTTAGGTCTTTTTTAGCAAAAACAATTCTATGATTCTATGACAGGATACACACAGGAAATCCAGCAGTAATTATTCACAACAAAAATCTCAGGCCAAAGCAGGTACTACACAGGTTCTCAGACTCTCCCTCCAATCGCTTTTAGCTACTTTGGAAAATACTCCAGTTTTTCTTAAATACAAGACAGATACAGCAATTTAATTTCCTCTCACCTTCTTAGCATACAAAACAATCTTCTGGACTTGTCCTGTTTCAGCAAAACACTGGATGACTTTGTTTGGAACATTGGCTCTCAGATAGACACTAAGTGCTAGCGTAGGATCTACAGATTTCACAAGGTCTCCCAGCTCCTCTGAGCACTCCAGCTGTTTAAAGATAAATACAGTTAGTCCACCCTAACAGTGCCATGTTGAAATGCATTGCTAAATTCCTCATTCCTTTTCATTTTGGACTTCTCTTAAGAACAATTAAGGTTCAGCTTGGCAGCATTATCTGACTCAGCAGTGATGTAGCGAGCTCCTGTTCTACAGGAACCAGAAATGCATTTGTAGAGCTAAAAAGAATTAGGTGAAACACTGTATCAGCATGTTTCCTCAGCTCCTTACAGAAATGTAACAACAGCTCAAAGTATATGCAAGCCAGTATCCACAGAAGCCTGAAATGGGGTGGGAAAGAACAGCAGCGGCTCAGAGCTTTCCACATGAAGTTCTCTCTGCTGTAGTTTAAGAACAGGCAAAGCTCTTGCAGGATTTGATCAATTCTCTTGCAGTAACATGAGTCATAGCTGCAGGTAGAGTGAACACCTATTGCTCAACTGTCTGATCACACTAATGCGTTGATGAGTGACCCAGTTGAGTGTTCCTGGAGCAGGGGGCAGGCTGTCAACCAGCTATGTCCCTCCTCCTCCCAGGCTCTTTATGTGTCTACCCCAAACTTACCTTATCTTCTTTTAACCATTTTTCCAAGAGCTGTTTGCGCCCCTGCTGCAGGACTGGTCTGCAGAGCTCCAGGGACTCGTACTTGTTCAGCTGTCCTTGGTCAAGCAGAATGCCAAAGTACTGGAGTAAAGGGGAAGTCTGTCCTGGCTGAGCTGGAACAGCCTGGAACCGGCGTATGGTGTCTGGAGTACGCAGGATTCCCTGCCAGAAAGAAATGCACTTTAGTTTTGTCTTCTGCTGCTGTGGCTTGGCAAGAGTTTCTCTAGAAAGATGCAGCTGGAAATGCTTGCTACAGCAACATTATGCTCTGCCAGCCCAGTGTAAGTCAAAAGCAGTATGGCTGAACATCAGACATTGCCTTTGAGATGTTTTGACAGAAGCTGTGCAATAGTGGCCTATTAAACTTGTTTTAGTAGCAATGCAGATTTAAGTTCAAAGGACTGTCCTGCAGCATTAAGACACCTTCATCCTTGCAAGCAAGCTCCTTTCATGTGAATTTAGTCTCTTAGTCTGCCATTTTATCTTGTTTCTAGATGCAGCCTCAGCTACAGGATGTTTTTTCACAGAGGCTTTTCTAATCACTGAAGATGATAAATACCAGAAACATTAAGTCTCGTGGCCGTTACTTTATCATTAATTCTTCTCCCCCTCTATGGGCTTCACACAGGCTTTAAGAACTTCCAGCATACAATCAGTACTCTCAGCACATTGCACACAGGTTTTTCACAAGTACACAGGAGCAAGATTTTGGTCTCGCCACCTAAGAAATCCAGCAAGCTTTCCTGAAGCAAGAAGCTTAAGCTAGCAGAGTTCATTACTACTCTACGTATCAATCTCTTACCTTTGGGGCATTAGCTGCCACTTTTGCTGCCTCAGAATAGTTCCCTTGTGCAAAGAGTGCATTGAATTTTCTGGCAAAGAGTTCCTCAGCACCTGCCAGGTTGTTGCGGACAGCCATTCGTAAAGCTAGGTCAGGATTCTGCAGCACATTTGTGATATAGGGAATAATATTCTCTTCTTCCACACACACTGAGAGCACCTGAATAAATCAAGGAAAACTTCTAGTTAGTCGACCTAAGTGAGCCAAGGACCAAGGTAACCTCTAAAAAAGAAAGCTATGGCCTAGATGATGGCCTTGCTAGCTGCGGTGTTGCCACTTTATTCCAGAAACAGACTTCTGGTCAGAAGGAACCTCTGCCATCCAACTACTGCATCAAGGCAGATGATTAACAGTATAAACTGAGCTATTTAGAGCTCAGAAAGATAAGAGATACAAATACTATCTTCCTATACCCTGTACTCAGCATCTTAAATAACCAATCCAAGAGTATAAAGAAGGAACAAGTCTTCTCTGCATTAGCCAGACCCAATGAGCAACCCTTGAAATCAATTCCATGTACAGGCACAGCTGGTCAGTGTCAGTAGGTTGATCTAAGCCAAGGCACAGGTGTATGGAGATACAGTGGCAAACATTCCTTGGGGCTCAGAAGCCTGCTAGACAATAGATGTTCTGTATGGAGTTTAGAGTTAAACCACATTTGAGACTCTCATTAACGTGTGCTATGCAAGAGGACACAATTTGCCTCCCAAAGCAGGGAGCTTCATCCTCTACAGCAGGAGCATTTAGGTGCACTGACTGCCATTACTGAACTCCCAAAAGTAGAGTTGTAAAAGAAACCAGAGATCAGACAAGCTGCACTCATGCTCAGCTATCTGATACCACCATATTCCTCATTCTCTTTTTCTGCCTTGTCTATAAGGTCCCAGAAATTAAGATTTGAACACTACAGTAACTAAGAGCCAGTGTGTTTAGCTACACAAGTAGTTATCAGGCCAAGCTGCCTTACTTGTCCCTTTCTGTTTACTCCAATAATTCCAGCTGTTGCTTCATGCTGTGCAGTAACAAATATGGTCTCTCCACTGATTCTGTTCATGTAGATGCAGGTGCCAGTTTCCAGGTCATACAAGTGGATATAGCCATACTTTGTTATGAGAAACACCACATCATGCTTGTCACTGATCTGCAAAACAGGAACAGGTTAATGGAATTTGGTCTGGGATGAATGGGATGAAAGGAGTCAGTGCTTTTAAGAATCAGCAGGTAGCTGTGCCCTTTCATGACACTGTTACATTTTCACTTGAGTACTATCACAGTAGAATGCATTCTTAAGAGCTTGAAAGACAGTTAAATATACAGGGATGTTTCTTCCACAAATAAGAACATGCTGCCTTTGAACGCTGCTTTAGTTTCAACCTTCACTTTAACACTAGAGAAGCAGGAATGACATCAGTTTAGTGCCAAGCCTCAGGTCAATACATTGACCACCTTGCTTCCAGTGTCATATCCAGCCAGAGAAGCCACAGACTTGTTTTTGTGCTTGTTTGGAGCTGTCTTACCTGCATGGCAACAGGAAAGTCATTTTGTGCTTCAGGAGGGAAGAAGACATCCACTGCTTTCTTTGGAAAGGGCTGATTCCCAGAAGGTGGTGTGCCAACCTCAATGATATGCAGCTGGGCAATAGATAAGATTACTCTGTTAGTCCTTGTACTTAATTTATGTAACAAGAGATTCAACAATGAAGATAGGAGAATTCTTTTGCATAAGCTTGGGATTAAGGCTCAGTAGCAGAGAGAAACTAAATCAGTCTTCCTAAATACTTTGACTCTCTGAAGATGTAGCATACTGTATCCATGTGCTATAGAGGGAAAGGGTTAGGCATGATCTTTAGTTACCCCCAGCTATTCAGAAGTTTAAGGATTCAGTTAGGTCACCTCATACACTCTTTCAACTTGGTTAGCACTCTACAAAGACAGTTCTGAAGGTGTTTTCTCTGAATCTATCTTTGTTTTGACTTTGGTTCAGCTGCCACAAAGTAGCTCACAACTCCAATGTTAACATTAGACCACTGGTTAGGCTTGTAACTTCATTTTTTTTATCCAGTAATTTGGAAGTAAGTTAAGTCTGACACTGGGGATCAGCATCAACAGAAGATTACAACAGCTTTTCCCTTAAGCTGAGTCTGTGAAGCTTAGTCACATGTTTCAAACAGCTAACCAGACTGATCATGACATGCCATCTCACTTCATGACTGGAAGCAGCCTTCTGCTACACCAGGTAGTTAGGCCTTGCTGTGAAACTCTGCATGGACCAGTTTCCATATAAATTAACATTCAGTATTCATCTATATATAAGTAATAAAATCCAGACTGACATAGTCCTTTCACTTTTTTCCCTAAAGGCACCTTTGTGCCTTAAACCATCTGTTTTCTTGGAAGCAGATAATCAGGGGCAGTCACTGAAGATTACAGCATATTTAGAACCAAGTCTTACCTTACCACCAGCTTGCCCTCTTACTGCAAAACAGAAGAGAGTGGATTCTTCAACATTTCCTTCCATCTTGAACTGTGCAAAGCTAGCTGCATGTCCCTCAATTGGTTGTGACACTTTTCTATCTACAGAATATAGCTGCATGGCTCCAACCACACGATTTTGCTAGACAAAACAGAACAAGAGTCAGAAATAAATGAAATTATTGGCTGATTGCTTGTTAAGTAAGTGTTGGTAAATACATTGTCACAGCAAGCTGAAGTACCATGCCATGCTTTCTCTCATAAAAGCATCACTTAAGACTCTGAGCCTTGTACTAGTGTTTGTACCATTACTGTAAGATTTTCAGTTACACTTCAGTTTATTTGAAGATCTAGACAAGCATTTCTATTGCCAGCAACGTTTTAGGCAAGGAAACAAACATATCAGTCCTGCTTCTCTAGGAGGAAGACATGAGACAAGCTCTGGGCCTCCCAGATGGTGAAGTACCTGTGCAGATATGCCAGTCAGCAGGAGCCATTTCTGCTTCGCATCGGTGCGGTAGTTGATGATCTGGCAGCCGGCGAGGCTGGAATGGCGATCAAACATTTTCACAGGCTGGGACTCCCCCTCCATGCTCCAGTGGTAGACTGCATTATCCGTTACAAGGGCAACAGTATTCAGAGAGATCCACTTCCAGAAGGTGACATCATCTGTCATGGTGTGAGCCTTCATTTTGCTCTTCATTTCAATGTTAAATATTTGAAGTGTTTTCCCAGCTAGAAAACACAACAGTGTCAGCCAGGTGACAGCTTTCACTTATTTCAAGCACTGGTTAAAAGTAGAAGAGCTGCACAATGACATGAAACCCTCACAAATTCCCTTCAAGAAAATGCTGCTATAGACTGCAGTATCTTCAGTGCTCAGCTATTACTTTTAACCAGACCACTCTCTTAGGGATAATTTTGCCACTACTGAGTAACCAAACAGATGCGGAAAACAACTTGGTAGGAACAAGAGCTTCAGCTACATGAAGGACAGGTTGTGTAATACTTCACATACATCCAAACTAGGTTACAATAATGCTGAGTCTCTTGAAAGTTGTAAGGAGCTATGTAGGTGTCATTAAAAAACTGTCCACATCTGTTTTAAGCACGAGAAAAAAAAAATGCACGACATGGAACAATCAGGTTGCAGAGGGCTTTCATGATTCAGACTCATTAATTAACATCCTCAGGTTGCACTAAGAGCATACACAGCTACTGGCTGCAAACCAGACTAACAGATACTGTGCAAGGGAAGGAATCTAGTGACCAACACAAGCTCTAGAAGGTAAAAGGAAAAATTCTCCTAATTACATTGAATGGTGCATACACACAGTGGCATGGAAGAAATTATTTCTTCTTGTTGAGAAGATTAAGAAGGTTCTGACCAACTCTTACTAGTTTTAGGAGACAGCTATTCAAGAACATGCTAATATAGCCTAAGAGGAATAGTACAGATCATGTGAAAATAGGTGCAGGTCAGAATATCTGCTACAGTTATTAACCAGAATTCAGCCTGATCAAGCCACAGTGCCATATGGGCAAGTGCTTTCACTCATCAGGGATTAGTTAGAAGACACCATCAGTTCTGCTGCTGACATAAGATGCCAAGTCAGGAGTTTCTCTGGAGCTCGGAGAAGTCTAACACAGTGTTACCCAGGCTATAGACAAGCAGTTTGCTTCCCTGACTAGTGAGGCTGCAGCTTTGGAGTCAAGGGAGATGACATTCAGGTAACATGCATCCTGCAAGGCTCATTCAGGACGGAAAAGTCTGCACTTAAATCAAGAAGATCATTCCTGTTCAGAAAAAAATCTGTTTCAAGATCTCAATAGTTTAAAAACACTTCTTAAGGGGATTATTTTTCTGTATGTTAAGGACTCCCTTGTTTGGGAGGCCACAAAAATCTCAGGATTTTAGGCACTCAGTTGCTTAAATGCCACTGTTCAGCCATGTGCACCACAGAGCTGAGCTATTTTATTCTGCTTTTTCATTTCATAAGACACGACAGGAACTAGTACAGTCAATTGAAATAACTCACCATCTGCACACACAAGAAAGCATTAAAGTTGTGACAAAACAGTAGCACAGTATTAAAAGTCAAACTTAGACAGCATTGAATACATATCAACTTTTCCATTAGCAACACATGCTTTTCTAGAGTGACACTTCAAGGCTTCTTGTGCCTCTTGGGGAAAGAGAAAGACTTCTCTGTAGTTCTCTGCAGTTTCCAGAGCTGCTTGTTCTGTGTCACCAGAGATACCAAGTTAGGTGACCTTGTGGTTGATTTGCCACCCAAGACTTCCCTGAATAGCTTTACTCTTCCTATCACTAACTGATACCACACACATGCACAAACTGGTGCACTGGCCCTTCACAGCAGGGCCAGACTAAGGCCTTGAGGAATATTCTTCTTCCTAATGCACTTTAGTTTTCCTGTCTGCAAAGAAGGGCTTAGCTGCTAGACTTTATACACTTGTGAGAACAGGTCTCACTTCCCTCCGACGTGATTCCTGACCCGAGACTCCAGAAGTATCTTCAAAGCCTACACTTCCCTCCCTACTTTGAATAAAGCAAAACTCATCCTAATGATCAACAAAGAGCAGGAAGCCTCAGCTGAAGCTTACTGGCCAGCAACCTTCAGAAGAACTGAAAATGCATTCAACTTAAGCTCCCATTAAGCTCTGAAAAATTGGAAAGGGATCCACCCACATAAATTGCCCAAGAGACTTCAGTCAATCATAAACTAGTCCTACAGGAAGCTCTCCATCCACTTCAAGCACTTCTTTATCAAGACTTCCATACCTTTTAATGCAATGACTTTACTGGCAGGGTTCATGATAGCACTGTCAGCTGAAATAGGTCTTCGAATTGGGTTGCTGGGGTCATTCATGTCAATGATCACCACTTGAGCCTGTTCTCCTACTTTCTCTCTGATGCAGATGAATTTGTCAGACTCCATTGTCAGAGTGCTGAAGCCAATGTTTGCTGGGTTGATGCCCAGATTTTGGAGCTGGAAGAGAAAGGGGGAAATTAAAAAAGTTTAGCATTAGGTTATTACCCTGTTATAGCTTTTGTGAAAGTCATAAGAGATACCAGGCTTCATCTACCTTTTTGTAACCATGCAATCACTGCCGCAACTCTTGCCCATTTTCAATTAAGCCCACCAGGCTTCCTGAAGAAGTCCTGCAGCAGTCAAGCACTTGGTGCCTTGTCTTCAAGGTCCATTTACAACTTACTGGTTTGAGAACTCAACTTCTCAGACCCTCACATGTTTTAAGGCACACTGAATTTGCCTGCTCCTGGTAGCTGTGCTAGAACTGCAGCTTCAGTACTCACTCTCACCAGCTTTGCTCCCAGAGCCCTAACTTATTCTACTGAGCTTGGCAGCTATCACTATTTCAAGCTTAACATCACACGTGAGGTGTCTGAGCTTTATCTTTATCCTTGTAGAGTTAAAAAAAGCTACCTGTCTAGCAATTAGCCTAGTCCTGTCTAGCAGCAAGCCACTACCCAGGAGGCTTGAGCTAGCACATAGGAGATGGACACTGCTGAAGTCAGAAACAGCTCATCCACAGCCATACCTAACACAGCAGACATCAACAAACCACCTCCTTTTCTGCTGAGCCACAGTCTGCTTCTGCACACCTTTGAATTACGTTTCTAGCACAGCTTGCAACAGACCAGTTTAGTTAATAACACTTCACTATGCATTAGGATGCAGCAGTGGAACAGTTTATTCCATGTTTCACAGTGGGAATGCAGAAGGGTTAGTTCAGCTCACAGACAGACAGCCTGTGGGTGGATATACCTCAAAAACGCAAGATCAGATTTATCAGTTACAGGAATTGTTGCTTCTGCTACCTTCAGATATTTTCCTTTGTGGGAGACAGTTTGAACTTCAAGCCCAATGTTTCCCAAGGACTAGACCTTCAAAGGCATTTTAGTATTACTGTACTAGTTTGAATGAAAACACCAAGCTCTTATCAACTGTGCTCTGCAGGAGCTGAGAAGACCACGCCTGAGCCGCTCTGCTCCCACTCGCTTGCAGCTGTTGATAACAAGGGTGGTTTACTACAGTGCCCCTTTGCCCTGCCTTTCAGGCAGCACATGAGGAACGAGCAACATTTAAGCCATGGCACACCAAGTTAACAGAAAAAAGCTTCTGAAGAGGCACTTAAATGGACCATCTGTATCACCCAGTGAATCAAGATGGACAGATCTTGGTACAGCTGAAGGTTGTGACTCGACAGCAAGTCAGTTTTAGCTCCTTGGGTCTGCTGAAGGAGGGAATTTATAGAAGATGATTCAGCCTTTCTATATGGTTCTCTGGTCACTCTGCCTTGAAGGTACTCCTGCTCACTCAAGAGAGGACTTTCCCATGTGAAGTTCTTCAGTCAGCTTCAAACATCAAAACCACGCTGAAGGGCTAATTTCACAACTAGTTTAACACAGATCTTTTAGTAAATTTAAGGCCTGCTCAGCTTTTGTTCTCCAAAGGACTTTAGGAGAGGTAAGACTATAAGCAGAACAAATTTAAATGTAATTCTTGAAGTCAGGCCTCAAGCGAGTTACCATGGCTGAAACCTTTCTTCCAAGGCAGAATATTTGCACTTCCTGCAACTTACCACAGCCAACAGTTCCACCCCAAGCCAGCTCCCTTTATATCTATCCACCTGACAACAGCACCAGGAAACTTCCAGGTGAAAGCCAAGTGGTTTATCAGCTCTTCCAAGAAATAAAACTGTCTTAATGCCACAGCTTCTTGACAGGCCAGAACTCTGTTATTTGGATTCAACTGTCCAAAGTCCAGCATCACAAAACCATATCCCATTCTTTAGCAACATGGATTTACTTAGAAGATCCCAGATTTAGGAGCAGATCTTCCTTTCACACCTTTATTTGAGTGGTGTTCTCTAGGCCTGGGACTCTGCTATCAATTTCTCCATCAGCTAGGCAGGGCTACAGATAACTTGCTCACATCTCTGCAGGCAGAGGAGGTTTCAAGACGGAATTTCATCTGATAGAGCTGGAGAGACTTACTAGGATGTGATGTTGAGCATGTAGCTCTAACAGAAGAGAACAAGTGCAAAACCACTTATGAAGGATAACTTTGAGTTCCAAGTACTCCACCTGGCAATAACTCACAGCACTATACTCAAAACATCACTGTCAGCACAAACCAAAGAAGCAAGTCCTAGCAGATGGCAGACCTCTTAGGGAGGTCTGGACTTAGCCACTGAATCAAAGTTGGTTAGATATTGCAAGGCAGATTTATCCTAATCGCGATCAAACTGCCATCTGCTAGGTATCAAGTCCAAGGTAGCCAACCTTGGTCAGCAGAGGAAGATGTGGTCCCCTTTAAACTTCAGACTATTTTCAAAGGCTAGATATTCTTTGAAAAGATTTAGTTGATTGGCACTGGAGCTCTGAAGCAAGCTTGGAGAAGCTTCCTGATGGAGGTGCAACCATTAGTGAGGTCTCTACATACAGAAGCTTGTTCTGCTAACATATCATCTTCTAATCTCAGATCTAAGTGCAGAACCAAGCCTGCTTTAAGCACTGAAGCAGGAAGGTGACTCTAAGCATGACAATCTCTGCCTTTGGTTACCCAAGTGTCTGCAGCCCAGAGTGGCATTGCCTTGCTCAGAGGGTAAGGCTAACAGTAACTTTCTTTGGTTGCGTTCAGACCTGATGCACAGCACTTCTGATAGTACAGCTCATTCCCTGGAGTACAGGTTACTTTCTTCCCCAAGTAAGCTAAAGTTCAGGTGAGCAGGGCAGTGTTTATAAAGCTAAGCAAAGTAAACAGAGACCAAGATTGCCATTGGGAAATCTGATAATTTATTATTTAAAATTTAAATACTATTTCACATACAAACTCCTGAGTTGGTACTACAACTAAAACAATATTGAAGTTTACCACAGGTTTTCTACCCCTTCTCTTACCACAATGGAACCACCATCACCCCAAAATTCAATATAGCACTTATTTAGGTCCATTACCTGTCACTGATTCACAAAACAAGTTTAAAAGATAGCAAATAAATAATTATTTAAATTCCTATACTGTACTACAAAAAGCACTTCCTTGACTTTCAAGCAGATGTGAAAGCAGAACTTGCTTGCTGTGCTTGAGCAACCAATTTACAGTCTGAGTTACTTTACACCAACATCTGTTGGAAAGTTCAGTTACACCAATCCCCTGAAAGCATGCTGAGAAGAAAGTGTTCTGTGAAGTAGCTGCTCCATTAGAGCAGAATCGTGAAATAGGCTTCCAGAGACAGCAGAGATGTCACCTCAGAGGACTCCTTTAAGGCAAGATGGGATGCTTCAGTCATTTTCAGGCTGTACTGAACCGAATTCCACGATGGCCTTTGTCTGAACAGCATTGAGAGGTGGATCATCACAACACAGTAAATCAAAGTCTGATCAGCAAAATCATTTTTTCCCTGGAAGCCAATTCAAGCATATTCTTGGTAGCTTCTCCAGATCAGTTGTCACATTACATGTACATTTGACATCAAACTGAATGGTAAAACTGCTGACAAGAGTCTCTTTGTTCACCCTTTCCTGGAACATTTGCTTTCTTGTGACAGTTTGCTTAGCTGTCAAATAATTTCTCCTTGCCTATGAGGAAGGGCACGGAACTGCTGAGTAGACATTTCACCTCGACTCACACTCAACAGGATATAACCACTGTTCTTGTAGCCACAAGCAGCTGCTTAGTTTCTGCCCAGAGACTCCTTATCTACATGCAGCTAGAAATCACGTAGCTGGGAAGCACCAGTCCACAGAAATATTCCCACAGAATATTTCCACAGAAGCACAGAACTCCTTAACGTGCAGTGAGTCACAGCAGCTCTACTGCAAGGCCATGCTTTGCTGGGCTTGGACTGAACATGGTACAACAGCAGGCTACATTTCAGCCACTCGTTTAGCTCCATACAGGAAAATTAGCAAACCAAACTTAAGTGTCCCAAAAGGTATTGATCTGTCAGAGTTAGTGACTGCATAGCTGTAACACTGGAGTCTCTCAGCCAATGTACTCCATGATTAGCAGTGCAAGGTAAGTTACAGCTCATGACAGGATAGGAAGGTATGTTTTTAACAGATAAGAGATCTCCATAGTATTTGAGAGCTCTTCCATTTCTGTATTCTCCCTGTTTTCTGCCTCATCCTCAACGGTCTGAGGTAGCCATCTGGTCCCAGCAGCCACAGGCATGCTGGGTGACTGTTCTGGTTACTGTACCTGCTGAAACTTGAGTGCAGAACCATCAGCTGCTATCACTTGTCTGTGGTGAAGTCACCACAGTCCTAGGGTGAAGTGCTAATGAGCAGTGCCACCAGGACAAGCAGGCCTGTTGACTTCAGTACCTGCTGTGAGGGACATGCCAAGAGGAACAGCTTATGAAGTGCTTAACTAATTGTTTCTATCCAATTAGTGGAGACGCTCTTCAAGTCGCCCAGGATCCTCACTGCATTCTTTGTAGCAGGTTTTCCCCTCTGCAAGAATATTCCAGGCTCACTGGTTTTAAGAATTCAGATCCACTAAGAAGCAGAAGGCAAGACCCCCACCTAAACATTGTCAGCCACAGCAGACCTGTCTTTAGCTCCTGAATTACAATACCAATTGAGGACCTGGCTGCTTCGAATGAATGCAAAGATTTAGTGGGTTAGGATATATTAAACTCACTGTCAGCACAACACATGGACACATTTTGTTGTTTGTCATCGTTAGAGTGCAGTAGTACATGTGTAAGTTTTGGATATGACCCTTCAGCTGGCCAGTTTTATTCAGACACCTTTCTGGTGTAGCTAGTTGTCCTTCTGAGAGCCATCCAAGGCTGCCACACTAGAGCATTAGAGCCACCACTCAGGTCTACTCTGTCAGTGACCAACAGCTACCAGAACCCTTTTCCCAGTAAAAGATTGTCTCAGCAGACAGTTTTCTGTCTAGGTAAGTCCACAGAACTATTTAAGTACTTTAAAATACATTCAGGTTCAGGTGAGTTAAGTCACACCAGTACAGCAGTGTGCCTGGTCCAAGCACCATTTTTACAGATTTCAGAGTACTGTGGCTAAATTAAAAGGCATCTGCTAGTTTTTCTGGTTCCTTCTCGCTCATCAGGAACATGTAACCTTGGCAAAGCTCCAGGCACCTACTACAGTGATCAGTTCTGGTTTACTTTCACTCTCAACTGAAATCCCTAAAACCTTGATAGGAGCAACTAGATTTGCAGTCATTGGACATACTGAACTCTGATCTCCCACCACACAACCATTGGACTGTTTGCTCACAGCTACTTAAAAAAAATAGTACTGTTCAGTTTTGTAAGATAAGTCTGGCAGCTTTGATAGCACAGGAATCAAGCTTCTCCTTGAGAACTCTCAAGGTAAAAGTTTCTCTGCAGTGTGTTGTTGATGTTCTCTTGTGGCAAGGCAAGAGACAAATACACAGATAACATCCCATGTATTTGTGACTCCTGAGATTTCAGAGCTATGCCATGGGACTCAAAACCTGAAGCCTGACTACACATTTTAGTTTTGAACTTCACTTAGGAACTCTCCAGAAAGCTTACTAAACCCTGGCAAGCAAACTACTTATCACATCTTACTTGCCCAAATGATCTTTAGCTCAGATTGTAGGTCCAAAATATGCTGCACCATGCACCTAAGAGACAAGTCATTCAAGGAGCACAACAGTGCAGAGCTCCTGAAGGCTTTTATTCTTCATTCCCGTATCACCTAGCCAAGATGCTGCCAGCAGTAGATAATGCCAGCTTGCCTTGAGTAGTGCAAGATGGGTTGAAACTGCAGATCAAGACAAGCTTTGTATAGACAACTACTTGACCATTTTCTGACCTGCAGTAGTGGTTCCATGCAGAACTAGTATCACACTACACATGTTGCTGACTGCCACTCTTCTGGATCAATGCAAAGCAACTTCTAATAATAGCCTCACAAGAACTTTCCCATTCTATCCATCATCTGCCCTTTTATGAACAAGGCTCCATTTAGGTACCTTGTCTTTCCTTAAGCACCAGCTACAAGCTTGCAAATGTTGCTCAACACCTGTATGACAAGTTTCCCAGACAATGTAGGTCAGGCACAGTTCAAGAAACTGAATTACTGAGTCCAAGAGGACCTCCTATGAACAGCCTGGAATATGCTACAGCAGCTCTAGGTAACAAAAATGTTGCAGTATCAACATTTCTACTCTCAAAATTTATTCCAACAGCAGTCAGAAGGACCTCTTGAGAACTCAAGTTCCTCTGGATTTCTTCAATGAACTAAAATGAGGAAGTTAGTAAGTACAGCAAAGTGAGGTGTTAAGGGCAAGAGCCACATGTATGCAGGCTTAGAAGGCAAAACATCCAGTCTTAATATATGCAGTAGCAAAAGATATTGGTTAAATCACTGTTCTACATTGAGTAAGGAGCAAAAAAATGCAAATGAAAAACTACTAATGGATAAATCAGTCAGAACAGTCACATTCCACAATTGTGCTGGCCTGAAATCTATCAGCACCTCAGAGTGAAGCTGATGAGTTTCATTATGTAATAGAACTCATGTCATTAGAGACCTGGTTGTGGGTCACATGTGAGCTTTGTATCTTAAATAATGTATCACAGACTCATTTCCACAATATTTTATTAAGAGATGGGCTACCCAGAGGGGTGGCTTTCACCTGAGCACACAGAATCTTCAAGACCCCATTTAAAGCTGTGCCACTACTAGGAGAGAACATCTGCTGACAGCTGAAGCTCTGGCCAACTCATGAGATTCTCCTGTCAGTGCTGCTGGATAAAGAACAGTCCAGGGCCACACCTAAACTATGAATTCTAGCTTGGCTTTAAAGTGATATCAAAGTAAAATTATCCAGTGCCCAACAGTTAACTAGCTAGATAAAAAACAATCATGGCAACATTTTTTAAAATCTAAAAATAACAGTATAGACAGCAGTAATTCACACAGCAAAGTGAGCATTTTGCATTTTACTTTTAACAAGCTGTCTAGAAATTAAATTATTTCCATTTAGGTTAGGAAAAAAGCCACTATAAATGATGCAAACCCATCACTATGGCAGTGCCCACTGCAGTCCCACTTAGCCAAGCATGAACTACATTTAGATGTTGACATGACAGGGAAGAAGAGCTACAGATCAGTTTCCAGAAGCCAGGAAACCCTGCCTGTGTATGTCAATGTAACTTTAATCACTCAAGTTTCTCTAAAAGAAAAAAACAACCACTCCTCAGTAGTGAAGCCACGCTCAAAACCATCACAGCTACAGCAACTCAGGACAAGAAGAACGTAGTACTTCGCCCTACAGACTCGTGAGTTAGGAAGTACACATTGCACAACCCAATTACCACTTCCAGACCCCTCCCTGTACTCCAGCTTCACCAAGAGACATTAAAGCCGCACGCTCACTGGAGAAGGTAACCTTGCATTCCTGCAGCGGAGTGACTTCACAATTGTTACTACTGCCCTTAAAAAGCCACTATAAATAAATTAAAGGTCACCGTTTGGAAGTAATCTATTCGAATCCGGTTACGGTTTAGTGATACCTAAAGCTAGAATTTGTCAGGGACCAGGAAACACCGGCAGCGAGCAGAGCCCTGGCGCCTCTGTGCCTGCACTGCCACAGCCGTGCTGCAGGGAAGCCCGCAGTAGCTTTCACATTTCACTGCAATATGTGGTTTTTCACCACAGAAGATGACAAGTCAGAACGTCAATAAAACGCTTTAATACGTCCATAGAATTACACCAAGTCATTAGCCATTACTTTTTTTTCCCTCCAATTAACAGCACACGGAGACAACTTACACCCTCCCCCCCCGCCGCCCCGCTAAGGCCCCCTTCTTCCGCAGATGCCCCGACGCGGGCTTCCCCACTCGCGGACTCTCCCCTCGGAAGCCGAGCGGCACCATCCGCACTCTTCCCTCCCACCGCCCAGCAGGTGCTAGAGCGTGGGCACGGCTCCAGCCTCGCCTACACCACCGGCACAGAGCACACTCCACCGCCCAGCGCTGGGAAGCAGAGGTGGGGACCAGGAAAGGGCAGCGGCTGGATGCCTACACCTCAGCCTCATTGCCGCCTTCCCAGGACGCGGTGGAGCCCCACGACGCCCCGGTCCTTCCCCTCGCGTCCGGGCCCGCACGGAGGCAGCACTGGGCACGCTGAAAGGTGCCCTTCGGGGCGGCGCGGCGGGCAGCCCGCGGCGGGAAGGCGCTGCCCGAGCTAGGCAGGGGCAAGGCCTGCAGAGCGCGGCCACTGCGCCGCTGGAGGGGATCCAGGCAACCCTAAAGCCCTAAGGGAAGGACGGCGAGCAGACCCAAGGCCTCTCGCCCAGGCACAGACCCCGGGAGGCTCCTCTACCGAAGGGAGCGGCCCACCAGCCCCAGCGCCCGCTCCGCAACCCAGCTTCCCTCGGCGCCCACCTGGAGATGCTCCTGGAAACGAATCGGCAGTATCTGAGCCATGGCGGCGGCAGGCTGGGGCTCCAGTCCGAGACCGGACCGGAGTCACACCTCGACGGGGTCCGGGCGGCGCGGGGAAACGGGACCGCAATGGCGGAACAGGCCAGAGAGCGGGGAAGAGCCGCGGCGATCCGGAAGCTGCCCCCGCCGGCGGAAGGATACCGCCGCGGAAGGAAGAGGCCTGGCCTCACCTGCCGGGACCGGCCTTAACTGCGCCGGCCGCGCGGAAGGATCTCAGCGAGCGGCGTGACTCACACGCCGCGGGGCCAATGGGAGCGGCGGAAGGATCCGCCACCGGAAGGGACTATTTCAGGACTCATCACTCCTCCTTCCCCGGCCTTTTTTTTTGCCACATCATGCGACCGGGGTGCGGCTGCGTCACTTCCGTTCCGCGCTAACCGCCCCGGTGGTCACGTGCCGAGGGCAGCGCGGCCGGTACAAGGTGACTCGGCCGGGGCGGGGGCAGTTGCCATGGGGACGGGCGGGGCA
Source organism: Ramphastos sulfuratus (assembly GCA_013399055.1). Lineage (NCBI taxonomy): Eukaryota > Metazoa > Chordata > Aves > Piciformes > Ramphastidae > Ramphastos > Ramphastos sulfuratus. The sequence goes on along the minus strand of WBNM01011713.1, from coordinate 64,933 downwards.
GGCCCAGCCCCGGCTCCCCTCAGCGGCAGCGGCCCGCGGGGCTGGCCCTGCTCAGCCCGAAGCCCCAGGCAGCGACGGGGATCAATCTCCCCCTTCCCCGAGCAACGCCCGGGGCCGCAGGAGGGCTCTGCCCACTGACCCCTTAGCGACCTCACTCTCTGCGCGCTGGTTTCCTCCCCCCGTGCTGCTGCTCTGCCCTGAGCAGTAGCTGAATCGATAGGGGATGTGGTTTTGCTTTTCGTAGTGATTAAAAAGAGAAAACCAAGTGGGGAAGGAGCAGCAGCTGACCCAGACCTCCCTTCACCCAACAAGAGCATGTCAATGAACATCGCAGGCTGCTGCAGTCACTTGAAACTCCAGGACTGGGCCAAAGGACTCTTTGTATGTAACAGTTAATAAGTACAGTAACAGAATGAAACTTCAATTTTCCTTCTATGTTTATTAACTTCAGTTCTACTTGTTTCTGTGGCCTGGAGTTACATTAACTGTTGTTACTTGATGACCACAGCATGCCAAGTGCTTCAGTAACAGTGTCTTATAAGACACAGACACCCCAACAAACCTCACCCCTGCTTTGCTTAGAACTTGCCTTCTCTTGCGCTCTCATACTTATTTCCTCTGTTCAGTTTTGCTTTGTCTTCACATTCACAGCTGCAAAAGCTCTGAGCAGCCCTGAAACAGAGGGGTAAAAAAAGCTCTCCCTTTAGAAAAATAAAGTAGTAAAGCTCTGGGAGCTAAGAGATATGTAGCCGTGAGCAAGAGTGGGTGGTGCAGCCACTGATGTCAGACCTAGCGTGTGGTGCTGATGTCATTTCACTTGCAAGTGGCTACGACAATGCCAAGAGAACACAAAGTCAACAGCAATAATTTGTGGGCTTTTGCAAAGTTCAGGCAATGGGCTTAGTCAAAGAAAAGTGCTGGCTTCTCAAAGGCAGGGTCTGAGCAACAGCAGGAAAGAACAAAACCCTTTTCCATCTGAACACAGGATAAAGAGCCCAAGGAGAGAGGAATCGTAAACATGCCACCTCCTACAAAGATTGATCACAGCCAGCAATTGTTCCCTTCACAACTAGAAAAGTGTTCATTTTGCTGCTGTTCCTGTGCTCTGCACACTGACAAGAGGCAGGAGGCAGCAATTCTCCTGCAGCTCAGAACTCCAGGGCTGGCACTCGCAGGACATCAGTGCTGGCTCCAGCCATCGCCACCGACAGCTGCGGTGCTGCTCGAGTTAAGCCTCTTACAGCCTGGTGAGCAGCACCCGGCCCTGCAGGGCAGCCAGAGGCCACTGCCGCAGCCTCTCCACGACAGCTGCTGCTTCCCTCACAGCAAGTCCAGATACTAGCCTCAGCTTTTTTTCCTTCTAATAGGTACAATCACAGAAAGAGGGACAAGCATGGGAGCTACTACCTTCTTTATGCAGAACAGTATTATCAATCATTCATTCCCTACATTCTTTGTAAGCATATCACAGGATCTGAGGGACCTCATCCAGTCCAACACCCCCCACACACACACAGCTAGAGCAGGGTCAGCTACAGCAGATTGCCCAGGATCACGATGTCCAGGCAGGCTTGGACTCTCTCCAGAGCAGGAGACTCCACAACCTCTCTGGGCAGCCTGGTCCAGTGCTACATCATCCACCATCAGCTACAGCCTGTGCAGTGGAGCTGCAATGTTTGATGTTATACATCAAGTGCTAAGGCTCCCTGACTACATAACTTTGTGTTAATTACCTGAAAAGCAACTGAAGGCAACATATAAGCTACACACAACTGAGGCATGAGAAATGAGAGTAGGTTCTCTTAGTTTCTTGGACATTGTCTCAAACAAAAATATTACTCACTGAAAATTACAAATTACCTAAAAAGAAGGACAAACTCCACACTAGAGCACTGCAACATTTCAGGATTATTAAGGAGGCAGTGGGGGATTACCTTTCTGTAAGAAGGAAACTTTATGGTGACAAAGCAACACTGCACTTTTTTCTGTTACATACTTGAGTCAAGGAAAAACCACCAAGATGTGCTTGTTGATTCTTCCTCCACATTTGAAACACTTCTCCTCCAGAGTAAAACCCACGTGTTTGAAAAACAACAGCTATGAAACTCAGACAAACAGCCCAGGAGGCAGTAGGCCTGCTGATGGATTGCAGGATGCAAACTGGCTGAGGACTTTAACTGCTGGGTTGGTTGGTTTGTGGTTTTTTTTTTTTTTTAAAGCCAGATGGAAAACACAAAATGCTAAGTCATCCCTGATAAAATAATATGCATTCTTAGCAAGAATGTGAAGACATTTGGGCACAGAGACACTTTCACCTAAAACATCACTGCACAGCACACGGAGTAGAAACAACACTATGTGCAACACAGAATGCAGCTGGCAAACCTCATTTTGAGTTTAGATCCTGGTGGTTGTGCTTAGTTGCCAGCTGGGATTAAACCATGACATGGTTCCATCATTAAAAGAGCACTTCCTACCCATTTTCCTGAGTAGTCTATCAGCATGAAAACAACCATACAAAGTAAAATGGATAAAAGTAGTTCTGCTCCTTCCAAAAAAAAAAAAAAAAAAAACAAAAAAAAAAAACAAAAACCTTTAAGAAAATTTTATTAAATAATAGCACTGACACCACTGAGACCTTTCTAAGGCAACCAAATGCCACAGAATTGGCACCACAGTATCATGTCTCCACCCACACTTGAGGCTGCTGAAGTGTTGCCAGTGACATGTGGCAACAAAATTCAGCTTGGTAACTTTTCCTTGCTGGATGCAGCAGAGGAATATTGCATTTGTGTGCTCTGACACTCAAATGTACCACAGAGCAGAAGTTTTTCCTCCAGCCCAGTCTGTCACTCTGCATTATGCAAACATACCCCCAATAGCTGCACCAAACTGGCATTATCCTGTTTCTTTCATTGCACCACTTAAATCCTGTGCTCTTTGCTGCTTTCTCTCCAGATAGCGAGCTCGGGCATCCTGTATTGATTTGTCATCATTCCTTCTCTCCATCTTCTTTGCAGAGTTCTCTGTGACTGCTTCTGGGGGTATAAAAAAAAAAAAAGAGAGAGAGAGAAATATACTTTTCTGTGTCAACAGTCCTCCAACATTACAATTCTTCCTAGTAGCAAAATATCCAAAACCCCCAACAGCATCGCAAATGTTTTTCGACTCCCAGTCAGTGACCTGAATGACTTCCAGAGGGGACAGACTGTACCACAGCAGGGAGGGGGGAAGGAAAAAAAAAAAAATCATGCCTTAACTCCCATGTCAATATTTGCAGCTGGGCTTATCTCATCCCCAAATGCCTATCTTTGTTTTTACCATAGTAGGTATCATGCATCTTGTGTTCTGTGTGCCCCTTTCTTCTCTAAATTACACATTCCCAGCTCAGGTTTAGGCAGGAGGTGGACAGTCCTGGGAGCAGTATATATAAAAAATAAAGCTTAGAATAAACTACCTTTATATATTTCTGGAGGCAGGAGGAAGAGAGGATAACATACAGATAAAGGAGTGGGGCAAGTCAGTACTCCAGATCAGATACCATTAGACAGGCACATTCTCCCACAGAGCTGAGACCTTGGGAGTGTTTCTCCCAGATAAAAAGAAAAACAGGAAATATTTTCAGGGTTTTTTAAAATTAAATTAATAATAGTAATTAAAAAAAAATCATTCAAAGACCCTGAGAAGCCAAGTATTGTGTGAATGAATTAGCTACTGCAGCCTGCTCCTAGAAGCTGATGCCTAGTCTCACAGCCTTTTGATATGAGGAAAGAGCTTTTAATCAGCATTCACTATTGGAATATTTGTAATTATTCTGTCTTGGAGCCAAATGGTTGCAGCCTTTCCTTCCATTGGGCACCAATTAAGCCTTTGTCAGCTACTCAGCCAAGTATTTTTATGAAGCTCCCCAAAATACAGAATTAATCACAAATTAATTCACAATTGCCTGCTGAAGTCAAAAGTTAAAGGGGACAAAGGAAGCAAATTCCAGCTCTCTAGACTTCAGATAAATAGATGAGGTTCCTCTGCATTATCTAATACCATAAATATCCTCTCCAGTAAATTTCTAACCAAATGCAATTCGTTCACAGGATGTCAGGGGTTGGAAGGGACCCAAAGAGATCATCAAGTCAAACCCTCATGCCAGAGCAGGACCAGACAATCTAGCTTAGGTCACAGAGGAACACATTCAGACAGGCCTTGAAAGTCTCCAGAGAAGGAGACTCCACAGCCTCTCTGGGGAGCCTGTGGTTTTATCATTTTAAATGGTTGCTTTAGACAATACTGCAGGACAGAAAGATGCTGGTCTGAATGCAAGACACTGAAACTGAAGAGAATCTATAGTGCCTGTGCCTGTACTGTATGTTAAATCAGTGTTTTGGAAGGGTCAGCCCAGGAGTAGAGAGGCCCTCTGAATCCTTGGCTGCTTTAGGAAACCTGCTGGTGGAAGAATGCAAAGAATGTCAAGCAGCCAGATCAGTTAGTGGGCATCAGTTTGAATTAAAGCTGACTATTTCAACAGATGGCATTAAATGAACTGTCAGAACAAGACATTCACTACAATGTGATCCTTCTCCCTCTGCTTTTTGTTCAGTGGGGGTTTTTTGGGTTGAGTTCCAACCTGCCCCTTTGGGCTTCTTTCTCTCAGGTCCATGTTATTTGGGATATCAATGGTTAGAAACCCTTCACAAACTTAAGTAATGGTCAGAGCAAAATAGTTTTATTCAACGATGCGTTCAGGTTCTGCTCTTATCAGCTACAGTAACCCCTTATAATGTGGCAATAAGAAAACACTGCCACACACACTGCAAAGGCAGGAAAACAAGGATTGCACAGCTGTAGTGAGACAAGGAAACAGCTAGAGCTACACACAGCAAACATGAAACACACCCAAATTAACAGCTACTAGTCCCGAGTGCATTCAGTGACATAACACATACCTGTCTCCACAACAACAGACACATGCCACAGACACGCACTAGTAATGTGCTCACCATACTGCCTTTTAAGGTCCTCCTTATGCTTCCACTTGGTTATTTCCTCTTCAGTTACTTCTTCCCGTGCCACACTGCTCAGTTCATATGCATCAATTTGATGCAATCTGGGCAACAAGTCTTTGACCCACTCATAGCGAACAGGACACACTGTCCGGACATAGATTTTGGATGTCACTGTGACATCGTGGAAAATGATCCACTCCAGCTGAGTCTCCTGGTTATACAGCTGAAAAATCACAAGCTTGTTTCAGAATT
>WBNM01011713.1:35441-59637 GCA_013399055.1 Ramphastos sulfuratus | reverse complement strand
GGGGGGGGGAGGGTTTATTTCTAGAGCACCCTCACCTGGAGTATCTCTCAAGGGTTCAGATGGAAGAATGAGATAGAGTTGACGTTACACTACAGTTTCAGATAGGACAACTAAGGCAGAACAACTTGCTTAGGATTGTCCAAGAAATCCAAAGAGCCAGGGAGAAATCTCAGCCTATGCCACACTCACTTCATAAGCCAAACATCTACCAAATTTGAAGAAGTGAGGCTCTTTCCCACTCTCAAAATGAACACTGCAACTGGGCTTCTCCTGGCCATAAGTTAGCACAAACCAAAGAGAAGAGGAAGAGGGAGCCTGCCTCATTCCTTTTATAGATCCTTTGCAACTTGATTCATAGCCTTTGGTAACTTACTGTAGAAGAAGGATGGATATAAACTATACTGCCATGTCCATCCATTGTGCAGAATGTCCTGGCTGCAGATCTGAAAGGTTTGTGGAAAAAAAAATTACACAAAAATACAATGAAACTTTGCTGTGATTACACAGCAACACCAAACAAAGCAAAGTAGCAGCAGCACAGGGAAAAAAATATCAACTATATAGGCAGAAGATTCTTCCAGAATGAAACTGCAAAATAAACTAGAAATAAAATAGATCTCATTTAGCACAGTAACACTGTAAATATAGTCACACAATAATAAATGGGGTTTGGGATTGAAGTCTTTAAGAGCCATGGTAACTGAACATTCCCAAGCCCTTTAGTATCTGAAGTCCTCATCAGCTTGCAAGTTCATTTCACAGATGGAAAAACTTCTAATCCAAGGATGTAAAACAGGAATGCAAGGAGAGTCAAAAGCAGAGGACTCAGCAGGCTTCCAGCCCTAAGCAGAAACCCTTTCAGTAGCAGTTGCTACTGTGCTACTCCTAACAACATACAGCCTTACTGCTCCACCTTTAAAGAGCATGGACAGCTTCTCTTCCACTCAGCATTTCAAACTTCATTACTTACCTCCTAGCAACATTGATGAAGTATCCTGCACACAGACATCTTCTTAGTATTTCGGTCCTGGAGCCTTCAAATGTCTCTTTAGGGAAGTCTGGAAGCTATGTAAATTAAAAAAGAATCAGGTTCCTTCCCAAAGGAAAAGTGGCTACACCACCTCCATCCCATGGATTTTAACCTCTGGATTGCTCATAGAATGGTTTGGGTTGGAAAGGACCTCCAAAGATCATCTAGTCCAACCCCCCTGCAGTAAGCAGAGACATCTTCCATTAGACCAGGCTGCCCAGAGCCCTATTGAGGAAAGCTTCTTGCTCCTTACCACCATCATACCTGTTAGGTACACAAGCTACAGCAAGGATGCTCTAATCAATACCGAAGTGGATTAGTTTCTGCTGGCGAAAGGCAGCAGCCATGTGGCAAAGGCCAAACAGTCCAGTCCAGGTCTTAAATTAAAGTTAAATAACTCAAGTCCATATAAAAATGATTTTTTGGCTTACCTCCTTCAGTTTAGTGACTATTTCCCGCAGTTGTTTCTCCACACTAAAAGCAGACTTTAAAGCCCTCCAGTGGATCCAGTATTTCTGGCACCAAGCTGAAGGAGACTTGCTGAGAACAGAAATGCTGTGTTAGAAAGCAGCCCTTTGTCAGCTGCAGGCAGAAAAGTTGCCTCTATTTTTTCTGTCGTGGTTGTACAAAGAAGGCAACCTACACAGCCAGATACTTTGTTAGTTGAAATAATAAGGAGTCTTGAGACAGAACTCACAGATCACAAAGAGGAAACAATCTGCAATTAGGTCTGAGAGCATAGAGGCAACGTACCCAAACTCCAGCAGCAGCAACACAAAAGCCACTTACTGGAATCATTTTGTACCTTGCTTTGCACTGTTCAAAAATATTTAAGAGAGTTGCAAAGTCATTGCAGCCTCCCACTTGCGAAGAAAGTTCCTGGTGTTGAAGCTCAGCCTCCTTCTGCTTCTGAGGGTCACCTGAGGAAGTAAGTTACAGCTCACTTAAAGTTGGCTTTATTTATCGCTCCTGTTTCATTTTCTGTTAGCATCTCTCCAAAGTGTGTTTGGCAGCCTTGAATCTTTGTTCTCGTTATTTTTAGATCTGTCTCTCCTCCACAGCTGCATTCACACTTCTTCCTCCTTCCACTACTGCTGAACAAGAACATGAAGGTGTTATTAGATCTGTGATTAATCTCATCAGTCAGTGCTAGAGATGAAGAATCTAGTCCCTTAGAAACAAAGCTCCTGTGTATTTCTCTCTCACAATCAATTCAGATGCTGACATGGAAAGATAAAGGAACAGTGACCTTAAACAAACAGCTCAGAGATCAAGTGAAAGTTTTGCCTTAAGAGAAACAAACAAGACTGCTGAAACCACTCCATCATTGCTGCTGCAGCAGCAAATATTCAACTTAACTCACGACACTAATCCATTTAACTCAGCTTTTGTCCTAGCTCTCAAGTGCCATAGTAATGGAGGGTTTAAAATAAATAGGACTCTGGAAAAAAAAAGCAACCTGTGAGTTTAGTGGGAATTCACCTCCACTACACACCAGGAATGTACTAGGCAAAAGCAACATTTCCAAAGTGTTATTTCAGCTTTTAAATGCCCAAAGAATTCCTTCCCCAGCACAACCTATTCCCCTCAGTAGAGAGGGATAGGGCTGCAAAAGCCAACACACTGCACTGCTGCAGTGTCAGAAGTCTGTGGGTATCAGAAGCAAAACCACTGAGGTCAGGAGGCCTGTTTGTGTCCATATTGCTCATAAGCAAGTGCCCTCAGGATGGGAGTCTGGGTTTGGCTCCTGGTGTACAGGGCTGCTGGAGAGCAAGGAAGGCATCTGTGCTTGCTAGCTGAACAGATAAGGAGGGCATGGTGCCAGTGGAGGATGGGAAAGCAAACACACATTTGTGGGAATGGGCAAGACCCCAGAGCAGAATCCAGGCTATCAGTGCTGCCAGCAGGGTCTTTAGCTGTTGCACTAACGGGCACAGTTAATAGACTACAGAGATAACTGGACAGGAGCCAATGAGTGACTAGAAAGGACAAAGGTCTGCCACAAAGATATATGAGGACTGTATATATCCCGTTAGGGGGACGGGTTGGGGGCAGACTGGAGTGGAAAGGAGATAGGAAGGAGGACATGGGAGAACAAATTCAGCAGTAGTGAGAGTTACTAGCTTGGAACCACAGCAAAATTACATTTTCCATTTGGAAAAACACTGGAGATGGAGGCAGTGACAAACTGTGTTCATCACAGTAACTCAGAGTTATTCAACAGAAACACCAATCCAAAGGCAATTTCATTCATTAAAAACAAATTAATCAGTCCCTGTTGCCTGTACATAGACTAACAGCAAAACATCTGCTGTGGTGCCTTTTGGCTTTCTGCAGGTTTTGTTTGGTTTGGGTTGATTGTGTTTTTGTTTGGTTTGTCTTTTTTCCCTGCTGTAACACAGTTTTCCCCCTTATGACCTCTCAGCAGTCCACCCACTCACCCATATGTTGCTTTACAACTCACAGCCTTGGGACAAATGCAACCCAATTCCATGCTATTTTGAAGTCTTTGGAACAGCTGTTGTCCAGTCTCTAGCATGCAGTGTGCCCTGACTCCAAAGCCTCAGGAAATTGTAAAATCATAGAATCATAGAATGGTAAGGTTGGAAGGGACCTCAAAAATCATCTAGTTCCAACTCCCTGCCATAGGCAGGGACACCTCCCACTAGTACAGGTCACTCAAGGCCTCTTCCAACCTGGCCTTGAACACCTCCAGGGAGGTTTTGGAGCCTAGAATCACAGAAGATCACATTGGGTGATTCTGTGCTCCACAACCTCCCTGGGCAACCTGTGCCAGTGTCTCACCACCCTCACTGCAAACAACTTCCTCCTAACATCCAGTTTCAATCTCCCCTCTGCCAGTTCAAACCCACTGCCCCTTGTCCTGTCATTGCAAGACCTTGTCAATAGTCCCTCCCCAGCCTTCCTGTAGGCCCCCTTCAGATATTGGAAGGCTACTCTAAGGTCTCCTGGAAGCCTTCTCTTCTCCAGGCTGCAGAGCCTCAACTCTTGTAGCCTGTCCTCATAGAAGAGCTGCTGCAGCCCGCTGAGCATCTTCATGGCCTCCTCTGGACCTGAGCACACAGGCAAAGTGTTATTGTGTACTTGTCCTGATCTCACTATTCTTCTTCCCTACAGCTCTGCTACAGTGTACTCAGAGAGCAGCTACTGCACCTGAGGATCTCATGCTACAAGGTAAGTTGCTTAAGACATTAATCTAGAGTAAATACTTGTGTGTCTCACCAGTGCTGGGCCCAACTAAGAAGAGCAGCTTGCTCCTTGGCAGGAGTAAAGACTCAAGTAAAGGTTTATGCTATCAGTGTTCAAAATGCAGCCTCAGTTCCCACTTTATAACCTTGAAATACACCTGTAAGATACTGTGGCCTCACAAACCACTAGCACAGAAAGCTACTCAGAGAGAAAAAAAACACCCACCCTGCAGAGGGAAGCTGTGGAAGGCTCCAGGTGAAGCAGTGTGTGCTGAGATGTCCCTGTCCAAGCAAACAGAATTCCCCACCCACCCAAGGCTGCTTTGGGCTAAGGAGCTTCCTACCTGGACGAATGAAGACATTTTCCACAGACAGCATGGCTGCTATGGGAAGCAGCAGATCCTCACAGTCAAGAGAAGCAGCTTTTATGACAGCACAGGCCAGGTTGGGAGGCAGGGGAAACTGCACCAGGAATTCACCCAGTCTTGTCACGTGGCCTCTCCTTGTCCCAGGGAAAGAGATTCAAGTGCAACATTCAACAAAGCTATGTTTAAGTGTAAAGCAGAACATGGACACACAATGTCAGCCTCCACAGGCTGATAAAAAGAGGCATTTCCCTCTGGATTGTTCTAACACTGCAGGCCCAGACAGGTGCTGGAGACATGAAACAAGTGTGAAACATTCCACTGCTAGTGACTTTTCTCCAGTTTGCTTATGCCTGCTTCACAGCAGGCAAACCCAGCTCTAAGTGTATCAGATGCTTAATCCTGAAAACATTTTTTGGGTTTGAGTTTGTTGGCATGGTTTGTTTTGGGGTTTGTTGGGGGTTTTGTTTTGTTTTGGTTTGTTTTGTTTTTTTGTTGGCTTGTTTTTTTTGCAAGAATAATTCCTGGAAGCTTGGGATAAGATCTTACTTCCTGTCTGAAGTTCTTGGACAGGCCTCACAGCTAATGCCTAAGAACCTTTGTCACAAGAGTTTGGCATCTCCTACCAGGATCTACAGTGCAGAGAGCTGAGGTAATTTGTCTGAAGTCACTCGGGAACTTCAGGACAATGTGGAAAAATTAATCTGTACCTCTCAAGCCCTAAGCCATGCTCTAACCCTAATTTTACAGGGTGTGTTAAAACTCAGTGGTTAACTTCCTGGTCTGTGGAGGAAACACTGTACTGCTGGAGGAAGACTTTTAGTCCACACCAACAACTCACTAACACCAGTTAAACCATTACATTTTAAATTACTGGTGAGTAGATCCTTTTAATTTTTTTTACCTGTCAATAGCAGCACACTGGTAAAGTTCCTTGAGAGCTTCTAAAATGTGTCTTTCTTCAGGGCGGTCCAAATAGGGAAATCTGGAGTCAAAAAAGAAGTGAGAAAGTCTCAGTGCTCAGGCTCTGCACAGCTTTGTTAGTTTTCTTATTCATTAAAAACACTTCCATAACCTTCCAGTACAGTGACCAAAAGGCACAAAAGGATCTCCAGGGCATGGGTGTGCCTCAAGCTGGCATGGCATGACACTTGCTCTGCAGCCTGGAGAAGAGAAGGCTTCAAGCGGACCTTATAGTAGACTTCCAGGATCTGAAGGGGGCTACAGGAAGGCTGGGGAGGGACTATTGACAAGGTCTTGCAGTGACAGGAGGAGGAGGAGGAATGGGTTTGAACTGGCAGAGGGGAGATTGAAACTGGATGTTAGGAAGAATTTCTTTACAGTGAGGGTGGTGAGACACTGGCACAGGTTGCCCAGGGAGGTTGTGGCTGCTCCCTCCCTGGAGGGGTTCAAGGCCAGGTTGGATGAGGCCTTGAGTGACCTGTACTAGAGTGGGAGGTGTCCCTGCCTGTGGCAGGGAGTTGAACTAGATGATCTTTGAGGTCCCTTCCAACCTTATCATTCTATGATTCTATGCAAAAGTGAGCTGTATTTTCTTCACAAGCACGACCCTAAAACCTAACAACTCCACAGAGATGAAGCTTTTGGGATGTACCAGTTCTGAAGAACACTGTCAACTCTTTCAATGCGGTGAGATGCAGCTGGTTTTGGCAGAACCTCAAACTCAGTTTGAGCCCAAGATCCAATCTGGCATTAAAGAGTGAGGAGAACAGCAGAAAAGCTGACTGGGGTACTTANCTGATCATCTTTGTGGCCCTCTGTCACAGTGTCCCAGTTGGCCAAGGACCTAATCCTGCCTCCTGCCACCAGGCTGTTAGTGCTGTGCTGCCTCTGCTGCTGAGACTCAGGAAGAAAAAAACACTAACCCCTTCTGTCCATGGAGGTTACCTTATGACATCATGCACCGAAAGGCACTTCAAGGTCAGGATGACAGATGTCAGACTGGTTCTCCTGATCTCTGGCACGGTGTGGTCAGGCATGCACTGCTCCCAGAAGTCTTTGCTGTACAGCCGATAGCTCTTCCCAGAGGATGTCCTGCCAGCTCGGCCAGCTCGCTGCATTGCTTCACTCCTTCCAGGACAGACAGGCAGGAAAAAAAAGCCAAACTCCTGATCCCTTCTGTTATCATCCAAAGCAGCACACTGCAATTGTGGTCACCAACAGCAATTGCTGTGATCGCAGATGGAAGATGCATGGCACTGTCTGCAGCAGCTGCTATACGAGAGCAAGCAGAATGAAGAAGCACTTCTGTGCCAGGCAGGGGTTTTTAAGCTTCTCTGAATCAGGCTGTTGTATTCAACAAACACAAGATGACATCTGAGCCACTGCTCAGGCCACAGACAATGCAGAGTCCATTCCTTCTTACTGCCTGTAACTGATAATAAATTGCATGTCCTGAACTACTTTCTGTTTAGCAACAAATAAAGTTGCTTTAAATGACAGAGCCTCAAAGCCATCCTCACTCTTGAGTTTTCTTGGTTTTTTTGTTTTTTTTTTTTGGAAGATCAGCCACCACTCAGTATTATCAGAGCACTCCCAGAAACACCAAGCACAAGACTTCTTTAAACTTACTTTGAAATGGGAACCACCTCCAGTATGTCCAAGCCAACTCTGGGGTTATGATTCAACTGCTTCACAAATCCACTATCTACTACATATCTGAAAGAGAGTCACACTCTGTCAGAGAAGAAAACAACAGAGGTCTCAGTAGATAGGTAACAGCCAGGTGCATAGCATCAAAGCAAGAACACATCTACCCTACAATGCTGCAAATAGGTAGCTGCGTTCTGCTGGACAGCTGCAGCCCTGTTCAGTCAGCAGAATGCCACAGATCAGACCCAAGGAGACTCATTTAATGGAGCTGAGATTCGATTTCAAATCAGGGTCCAACAGTATCTCTTATTTCTACAAGTATATAATAGTATCAAGGAGGAGTTTGTTCACTGCATAGACAAAAAGGTAAAAGGTAACTATTGGACAGGTATAAAATCATAGAATGGCTCAGGTTGGAAGGGACCTCAAAGATCATCTACTCTGCCATGGGCAGGCCTCTCAACTAGACTCAGCTGCACAAGGCCATACCCAGCCTGGCCTTGGATATCCCTAGGGAGGAGGCATCCACAACCTTTCTGAGCAACCTATTCCAAAGTCTCAACACCCTTGTACTGAAGAACTTCTTCCTAAGATCCAGTCCAAACCTTCTCTCCCTCAGCTTAAAACCATTCCCCCTTGTCCTGTTGGAAGACATCCTTCTGAAGAGTTCTTCCCCAGCCTTCCTGTAGGATCCTTTCAGGTGTTGGAAAGCAGCTCTAAGGTACCTGTGGAATCTTCTTTTCTTTAGGCTGAACAACCCCAGCTCCCCTCAGCCTATCCTCATAGCAGAGGTGTTCCAACCTTGGATCACCTTTTGTGTCCCTCCTCTGGAGCAAAAACAAATTAGTTTTTCCAACACTTGTAGAACTTTCTGAACTATTCCCTGCGTTACAGCTTCTGTGAAGGCCAGGAAACAATACCTGACTCCTTCAATCGTCAGAGACGTTGCGGCAATGTTTGTGGACACCACACATTTTCTAATGCCTGTGGGAGCAGGCAAAAATATTCTTCTCTGTTGATCTGAAAAGGACAAGGAGTCAAACAGTTTGCTAGGTTACAGTGCTCTGGGTTTCAAAGCACATCTCTTACACTGTGCACACTTAGTCAAGTCCTTAATGGAAGTCACTTGAATGAAATTAGAAACACACAACATCCTGTAACACACATTTGGTACTAATTTAGCATATGCCAGGAATCAGAGAATTCCTTCTTGTTTGCATATTCAAGATGTTTTTTAGATCAAGAAAGGCCAATTGTCCTGGATGTTCCCAAGGAACAAAAAAAATGGGAGGTGGAAATTCAAATTTCCCATCAAATTTTCTCATTTATTACTCAAGGAAAAAAAAATTAAAAAAAAAAAAAAAAAACTTAAAGCAAAACTTTCTCTTGTGGATTTAAAAATATTAAACATAACCTCAGAGAAACTAACAAAAAAAAAAAATCCCTCTCTGTCAGGAATTCAATGCCTATCATCAAGTAAGGAAGAAGCTGTATCTCTTTCATGTCACTTTCCATTTTGTTCTTTCAAGAAGGTAAAGATTTTGCTCCCTCTCTGCAGCTCTCTCCTCCCAGCAGCACTTCCAGATGGCAACTGCTGTCCTGCTCTGCTCAACACTCATTCAGCCTCTTGGCATTCTACATACTGCACCCACATGCTTCAACATTACACTTCAGATGATCTGAAAATACAGTCTCTGTGTCCAGTAAAGGTGAAAAGCCCTTTGTGCTTAACTCTTTGAAACCATCTGTGGTATTGCTGCCAAATAAAACAGACTGACTCACTCTGATAACCTGAACTTTCCTGCAGTGGCTTCTACTATTACTATCCATCCTTGCAAGTCAACTCTCATCACCAAAACCCTGTTGCTAATATCTTTTCCACATAAAATAAAATGTGAGTGCCTACATAGGACATCTCAACTTTCAATTATATAATATCCCCTTCCTGAGCTGGGGAAGCCATCTCCAGTGGATAAGAATTTTAACTGGAGGCTTCTTTGCAAGCACAGAGAAGGCTGAAGTTTGATTAGCTTAGGAACACCACAAACTCCCCCACAGTGCTACAGTGTCGTAACAAATAGGTTAATGAGTGTCATTTTCTCCAATCACAACAGGATGCTGTTTGTAACAACTCCTGCAGTTAACATTTACATGAACTAAGTGCCACAGGACATTATATGCTCTTACCTGTTGACATGGACCCATACAATGGTAAGATGAGCAGGCCTTCAACAGACCGATCGTGGACCTCATACCGGTAATCGATAGACTCTGCTCTCTTGAACAGTAAGTCACAAACTCTTTCTATCTCAATTTGACCTAAAAAAACCCACATAAGAGCACTTAAGTGACCTATGCAGCTACAACTTTGCCTTCTTGGTTGCAGTATCATCAAACGAGACTGTTTGCCAATATGAGAGAGTCATCACTGCAAGAAAGCAGAAGCATTTCTGAGTGCTAGGAGAGAAGGGGACACCCACTCTTTCCACACTGCCTCTCAACAAGGCTTAGGATCATAGAATAGTAAGGTTGGAAGGGACCTCAAAGATCATCTAGTTCCAATCCCCTGCCATAGGCAGGGACACCTCCCACCAGTACAGGTTACTCAAGGCCTCATCCAACCTGGCCTTGAACACCTCCAGGGAGGGAGCAGCCACAACCTCCCTGGGCAACCTGTTCCAAGTGTCTGGCCCATACGTTGGTTTTGCAGCTAAAAAAATCCTCCCTGCCTGAATTAAGGACAAAATAAAACATGCAGAGAATACAAACAGGTAGATTTGGCACAAGAAGAAAGCTTACATGCAACATGTTAAGTTAATGTTTCTCTCATCTGATCTCACAAGCACAGATATACCTAAAGAGGCTCTGGACACTACCACTTCACAGGACTCTGCGTCCCTCTTGCAACTTTCCCTTCTCTCCTTAGCATGCTGGGACAAAATAGGCAGTCACTCTTCTGCTGGCAATGCTATGTGTCATCACCAGTTGTCAAAAGAAAACTTCTCACCTGTCAGGAAAACCAAGATGTCACCTTCTGGTTCATTTAAGTGGATGTCCAATGTCACTTTTACAGCCTGAAACAAACAAAAATCCAAGTCAGTAACAGCTGGAATCTCACTCTTTCTAAAGTTCATCATATTAATTCTTCTCTATATCCTGCAGAGATGCTAAGAACACAGCTCAATCTTGGAGTCCTTTCCAGGCAATAATCATACCAAGAACAGAGAACACAACACACAAGGTAAACCAGACCAGACCTCTGTAACATATGCAGAGCTGCCTACGTCCCTCGGGCTGAGCAGGCTGCAGAATATCTCCTTGACAGGATAATTTCTTCCTGGAATATGCAGCACTGAACAGTCTCCAAAGAACTCTGAGAGCTTGTCCACCTCCAGGGTGGCTGACATCACCACCACCTTCATGGTTGTCTTCCTGTCTGGTGGTTTCTTCTGTAGAAACAGCTTCTTCAGCAAGCCAAATAAAATATCCTAATGGAAAACCAGAAGCACCTTCTATCAGTAACTCAGTTTTCTTAAAAGTGCCTGGCAGACTAGGAAGGGACTGACTCTATCCCACCAACACAGTGAAGACAAAAAAAAAAAAAAAAAAAAAAATCACATCTTCAGAGCCTAAATGCTCAGAACACACACTTGCTTTGGTTGCCTTGTAAGCACACTAACTGGTTTCTAGAATTGAATTATTTTTTTTATCAGCTCCTCTCACAGCCTACAAACAGAATCAGTGTAACTTAAAAAACTTTTGGGTTTCCTTTTTATATTGCCATGGTCGAGTAGTCTGCAGGCAGTTACCTCAGACTTACGTCCAGCTTACCCAATATGACTGAGTGTGAAGCCTCCTTTGCTGTACTATTTATTGCTATAACTTCAGGAAATTTATTTCCCTCTGTAGTGCTCTGGATTTGAAGTCTGCTCCTTGTAGTTAGACACAGGTGATGAAGCAGGAGGTTTTTACGTTATCCTAGTTCAGTCACTTGCAATATCCACAGATGCTTAAGGGCAGAACTGGGACTCAGAAAGCATTTTCCCTTTTTGCCAGCTGGACTGGTAGGTTGCTTACTGGACTGGCAGACTGCCTGACACACAATATTTTGAGGACTACGTGACTTGAGTCTCACTTCACTGTCACAGAAGGGTCAGAGCAACATTTGATAGCTTTTGGTACTTAGGTCAGGTTAGACACTGTCATCATCCCAAAAGCTGTAATCTCCTTGCACAGTCACATCCACACCCTAACCCTAACAAACATGAGGCCTTGGAGCAAGAGAGATGTTTCAGGGAGTTGTTTGTGTGGGGGTTGGTTTGGGTTTTTTTAAATTTAAGATTCTAGAGAATTTGCGTTCACTGTGCTGGCTTCAAACTTGGGTATTTTAAGAAAGTATCCAATAGTTTTAACTGCTCTCAAATGCAACAACAGCTACTAGAACTCCAACAAGATTAGAGGGTGCATCTTATTTTCAGGTCATGCAGCATATAACAAAAGAAGCAGCAATTCTATCATCTCAGGACAGCAAAAGGATGAAGTGTATCCACACAAAGTCAGCCAAAAGCCTTGGGGCTTGAGCAGAAGTGAAAGAAAAGCATAAGCAGACCTCAGAAAAGGAAAAATAGGGATCCAAAAGGAGAGTAAAAGGCAACACTCACAGTGCTGAGGCTTCGCTCATGGGCTTCATCCAAAATGATGACACTGTACTTGCTGAGAAGGGGATCTGCCAATATGTGCCTCAGCAAGCATCCATCAGTCATATACTTGATGGCAGTATCCTGAAAGGTTTAATTAGACATTCAGCTGTTACCCTGGATTTCTACTTCGAGCTAAACACTTCTACAAAGATCACATTTGCTCAAAACACACACAAAGACTGCATCACATTTCACTTGTAAAGTGTTCAGAACAGTTAATCAAATAAGTTATGTGGCATACACAACTGCAGCTGCACTACAGCTGGGGCAGATGCTTCGCAGGGCTGAACCACCCACACGCAAAGCCCTGAGACACAAAACAGGGCCGTGCCACTCCGTAGTGACGCCCACAAGCAGGAGATTGAGGCCGCTGACCTCACCGCACCTTTTCGTGACATTATCTGCAGCCCTACCTCAGTAGTGCAGTCGTCGAAGCGGACCTGGTACCCAACCACACTGCCCAGAGCACAGCCCATCTCCTCGGCCACCCGCTGTGCCACCGAGATGGTGGCAACGCGCCGGGGCTGGGTAACGCCGATGGCCCCATGCTTGGCAAGGCCTACAGGAGAGACAGGGAGCACAGGGACGCTTTTGAGCTGTGCCGCTCAAAGTCGGTTTATACACAAAGACCTACATAACACACATACACTCGTAGTTTTTTCAGTTTATAAGGTTTAATGAAGCCAGACGCACATCAGCACAGCCCAGCCTGGAGCTGCACTCTCCCTCAGACGTCAGGAGGATTATCTGCCTTTATCTGTGCTTAGCCCACATGTGTCGGGACCGAGGCCTCAGAGGGGGTTCTCAGGGGTCTGCCCCCTACCCGGCCGTTACCTGCCTCGAAGAGGTACTTGGGCAGCTGAGTGCTTTTGCCGCTGCCCGTCTCGCCGGTGACGATGAGGAAGGGCTGCTCCGTCACGGCCTCCACCAGGGCCCGCCGGTACCGGCGGATAGGTAGGGCAGCGGTGCCCTCCATGGCGGCAGGGAAGCAGGAAAAGGGAAGTCCCGCACAGAGGCCACGGCCCCGGGAAGCTCCGCGGAACCAGTACCCAAGCGCAACCGCTAAACTCACGCTTCTCACGTGACCCTGCGCGGAAGCAGCGGCGTCGACGCAACCCGATGACGTCACGGCTATGACCAGCCTCTTCATCAAGCCACGCCTTCCCCCTAAGGCCCGCCCGGTGTAGGGCTCCCCCCACAAGCTCAGGCGCGTCTGGGCTGTGCCGCGGCGTCGGGTCTGCAGCTCTGCTTTGGTTCTCCAAAATCGTTAATTTTTATTCCCAAATCTGCTGCAGGTTTTCACAGTGCACATGAGACACTTGAGGAAACCCGGCAGCACTTCCCCCGCCGCAGCCCGGGCCCAAGTGCAGGGCAGAGGACCCCAGCAAGCACCTCAGCCCCTGTGGCACTGCCACCGTTGGGCTGCAGTGTAACCACAAACCATTCCCAGTCACATAACCGCTGCTTTTCTCCACAGGAAAAACAGTCCCGCACCACCGACACGGTGTCTGGAACCTACAGTGGACAGTGTGCCCAGGGCAGCATGCCCAAGTGGCCAGCAAGGCAAACAGCATTCTGGTCTGGATCAGCAACAGTGTGGCCAGCAGGACCAGGGCAGGGATTGTACCTCCGAACTCAGCACTGGTGAAGTGCTGAGTCCTCCTAACATCCAGCTTCAATCTCCCCTCCCTCCCATTGCCCCTTGTCCTGGCATTGCAAGACCTTGTAAATAATCTCTCCCCAGCCTTCCTGTAGCCCCTTTCAGATACTGGAAGACTACTATAACGTCTGCTCAAAGCCTTCTCTTCTCTGGGCTGCAAAGCCCCAACTCTCGTAGCCTGTCCTCATAGCAGAGCTGCTCCACATCTCTGATCATCTTCACGGCCTCCTCTGGACCCACTCCAACAGTTCAATGTCCTTCCTGTGCTGGGGGCTCCAGAACTGTACACAGGACTCCAGATCTTACAGGTCTTTTCCAACCGTAATGATCCTATGATGGGAGGAAAACAGCTCCGTAAAATAAAAACCCTCTGTGACTGATACGCGGCTGATGCCCACATCTGCTGCCGAGCCTTGCTGGAAGGCCCCAACTGTCTGCAGCCTGTGAATTCCTGCAAGACCTGAAGGTGGCAAGCGATGTACGCTCAACACGGAGCCAGCCTGCACACCAGTTGTCCCTAATGCCTGCAACTAAATCCCCGTGTCTGCTAGAACACAGCTTTCACACCGGGTTTTGTCCGCACGTCCTAACCTTCGTTCCCCTTACAGGTGCTGGCTGCGATAACGCTTCTCTCTCCATTAGCTTGTGACACGAACCACACAATAAATTTGTCGTCACGCCAGGACTGAATTCAGCCACCTCCTGCCTCCAGTTATCACCAATCGTCTCGATTTCTGCTTCGGATACAGCAGGAGGAATATTTTCCCTGCTGGCGCGGGTAGGGCGGTGAGAGCTGAGCCGGAAACGCTTGGGACACGTGCGGGAGCTTGGAAAATCTTACATCAGTCCCCAGAGCTGCCAGCTTCAGATATGGCTAACCCATAAATATTTGTTTAGTCTGCCGACAGGCTGGCCTTATAAAATCACAGCAGATAAAGCTGGNAAAAAAAAAATAGACACCTCTAAATAATAGACAAAACTCTCCTCCAAAAGGTACACAAGTTGTCCATCAGCTACACATCATTGCTACACATCACGAGCAGGCTCAGGGCAGACCATGAGCATCCCTCCCTGCTACCTGAAGGGAGGTTGTAGCCAGGTGGGGTTGGGCTCTTCTCCCAGGCAACCAGCAACAGAAGGAGGAGACACAGGCTCAAGTTGTGCCAGGGGAGGTCTAGGCTGGATGTTAGGGGGAAGTTCTTGCCAGAGAGAGTGATTGACATTGGAATGTGCTGCCCAGGGAGGTGGTGGAGTCNGCCAGCCTCCACACCAGTTGTCCCTAATGCCTGCAACTAAATCCCCGTGTCTGCTAGAACACAGCTTTCACACCGGGTTTTGTCCGCACGTCCTAACCTTCGTTCCCCTTACAGGTGCTGGCTGCGATAACGCTTCTCTCTCCATTAGCTTGTGACACGAACCACACAATAAATTTGTCGTCACGCCAGGACTGAATTCAGCCACCTCCTGCCTCCAGTTATCACCAATCGTCTCGATTTCTGCTTCGGATACAGCAGGAGGAATATTTTCCCTGCTGGCGCGGGTAGGGCGGTGAGAGCTGAGCCGGAAACGCTTGGGACACGTGCGGGAGCTTGGAAAATCTTACATCAGTCCCCAGAGCTGCCAGCTTCAGATATGGCTAACCCATAAATATTTGTTTAGTCTGCCGACAGGCTGGCCTTATAAAATCACAGCAGATAAAGCTGGTTTTCTGCCCTTCCTCTGTGATGCAAGAGAACGTTGCAGTAACTGTTTCGTTGCGGTGCCAGCACTAGGAGACATACTCAGCCTTAACATCTCTGGCTTTATTGCTTTGAGATGTTTGCAGCAAAAAAAAATAGACACNAGCCTGAATGGAGCACTTAGTGCCATGGTCTGGTTGATTGGCTAGGGCTGGGTGGTAGGTTGGGCTGGATGAGCTTGGAGGTCTCTTCTAGCCTGGCTGATTCTGTGGTTCACTCACTGGTCTTTTTTTGCAAGGTGATTAATGCTAAGATGCATACATCTTCCATTTCTGTCTGGGGCTCCTGTATAGTAAGAAGTTAAATGCTCCTCTCCAAGTATGCCAAACATATCAGGCTGGCAGTAAGGTTAATGTAACCAATCTATAGCTCTCTTTACTCAGGCACATAAGGGAATATAGCAACACACTGTATGTAATTACATCCCTTTATGGAAGTGGACCATTTTTTGTCTCACCACTTACTGATTCTCATTGCACCAGTAACTTGCTCACTTCGTGGTGCTGATGTGCACTGCTTTGTTACTTCCTGCTGCAAACTCCAAACACAGACTCCTTACTCTTTTTAGTACACATTTACTGCTGTTTAATGGGTTTAGTAGATACATACGTACACAGGCTCACAGAATGTCAGGGGTGGGAAGGGACCCAAAGAGATCATCCGGTCCAATCCCCTTGCCAGAGCAGGGCCAGACAATCTAGCTCAGGGCACACAGGAATGCATCCAGAAAGGCCTTGAAAGGCTCCAGAGAAGGAGACTCCACAACCTCTCTGGGAAGCCTGTGCCAGTGATCTGGGATCCTTACAGTCAAGAAGTTCCCCCTTGTGTTGAGCTGGAACTTCCTGTGCTGCAGCTTCCATCCATTGCTCCTTGTCCTATCCCAGGGAGCGAGTGAGCAAAGCCTGTCTCCCCCCACTCCTGAGCCCCAGACCTCACATAATTATAAACATTTATTAAATCCCCTCTCAGTCTTCTCGTCTTTAGACTAAGCAGCCCCAGGTCTCTCAGCCTCTCCTCACCAGGCAGTGCTCCAGTCCCCACATCATCCTCATAGCCCTCCCTTGGACTCTCTCAAGCAGATCCCTGTCCCTCTGAAACTGGGGAGCCTAAAACAGAAGGCAGTACTCAAGATGGGAGCTCAGCAGGGCAGAGCAGAGGCTTATGCATGAGGGCACATTCTGCTTGGTTTTATCTAAATCACATACTGCTTTTTGGCAGACAGCAGGCCTAGTAAGGTTGTTCCTTTTTTTTCCCCCCCTGTCCTCCTAGCCTGGGAATAGCAGATTTGGTTTTAATCAGCCTCTTTGCAGTCTTGAACTTTGTCCTCCTGGAATACAGTGTCATTCATTTACGGATTTCCCTTTGTCTAATAAACGTTAATGACTCACACTACAATCCCCTTGTGATCTTATCTCACTTTCACAGATGGGGAAAACAGAAACAAATTAAGGGGTCTGCACACACCACAAATCAAAGGCAGAGCTGGGGGAAGAGCCCAGTAATCCCAGCACAATTCCCTGCTCCAATAACTCTGTAAAAATGTGTTTCTAGCCACGCAGCTGCTCTGCCAGGACAGCAGTTGCACAGGGCAGCATGGTTACTCTCAGGCTAGCCAGGAAGGCTGAAACTGCTCTTTCCCTAAGACTTAGCTTTACACATGACTGCAAATTCTGTGAGGTGACAGAGTGCAGTAGCTCTGCCATCCTCCTGCACTGATTATTCCTGAAGATATCTCTCTTCCCTTCTGAGCAGAGGATATATTTTCTTTTCTCAGGAGAAGAGGTGCAGCAGGATATGGGGAATACTCCCTACTTACACCCCACAGGTTTATCCATCCTCCCAGAAGGGAGGGCTGATTTCCTAGGGAATATTCTTGTCCTTGCCCTGAACAAAGCGGTCCATGGATCCAGGAAGAACACAGCGGCGCTTGGTGCCATGAAGAAAACTACATCCATTAATTACACCAAGCAAGAGAAGACAGATAATTGCCTTGTGCCTGGAATTTCTAAGCAGACCCACGTTCTAGAAGAAAGATCCCCGAGCTCTAATCTCAGCAGAGACAAACAGGACGAGCCAAAGTTCCCTGTGAGCTGTGCTCCTGTCAGGCAAGCAGCAGTTCTGACAGCCAGGATTTTGGTGGTGCTGGGTGTGAGTCAGGACTGGAAATGTGATGTTCTTAAAACACAGAGGGAGCCGCCCTAGGGAGGAGGTGTTAGACACAGGAAAAATCCCAAGGCCCCTTTTACACCTCCATCTGCTATCTTACAGCACCCCAGCACAAAACATTTACAAATTGACAGGTTTGACTTCAAATTTTTCTCTGCTTGTTAAAAAATGCTTCTTTCTGAAGACAGAATGAGAAGCCTTAGCCTTTCTCCTGAATAATAAATAGAGTTTCCCCTCTCCCTGTTTTTAGCTCCATGAAAAACAACCATTTCTACAGTGCAGCCTTCTGCCAGGATAGCCAAGTTATTCCTGACTGCATTCACAGGTTTCTGCTAGGAAAGGCTGCAGGAAATAAAGCACTGGCAGCAATCTGCACTTGTGCCGCCTTAGCTTGTTTTGTTCAGCAGGTGGCAAGGGCCAGCATATGGCCGGATCCAGGCGGGGAATTGCTCTCCCAGAGCAGAGCCTCAGTATTCCTGTGCTGGGAAAGGATTTGCAGTGTCAATCTACCCTGACAGCACATCTCAACCGCATGACACAGCCCCTGTGGAAGCTCCTCAGCCAGATCTCGCTGAGCTGCTGCTGGCACGAAGGATGAGATAACTGCAGCACCAATTCCTCACCCACTTCCGTTGGCCAGACAAGCCCACACAGCTTGTGCTGAAGCCTGTGCTCTTTCCCCTTCCTGAGCCAGGTGGTCTGAGGGTGCTGTGGCTTTGCCTGCACATGGCCACAGCGGTCACTGACCTGCAGTGAATCACAGCTACAGATCCAGGTCTCTGTGCCCCAGTTCTGCAAACAGTTCTGCACAAACCTTATTGTATTCAGCGGAGGAGACCTGGCTTACCCCCTGCCAGCTTCAACCGTTCCTCTTAGATGCCTCTTTCCTTTTGCCTTTAAAGTTGGTCTACGAGGAGCCAGCAACTGACTTCGCTAATTTACTACCCTCGCACCTACTCCTGCCTCACCCTTTTTAAATTTAACTACAGTGTCAGACCCGCAGCTGTTTCCGAGGCCACGCACATGAATGATTGCTGCTCCTGCCAGGTGCAAGCATGAATTAAAAGGTCGCAGGCTGGGGGAGGATTAAGCTTTGGCTCAGCTGTTCACATTCTCACACAGAGCACAGCCTGTCCATCCGTCTGCCTGGCAGCCCCCGCGCACCACTCAGACAGGTGAGGAGCTGCATATTGGGAACAATTCAGCGACGCTCCCCCGGAGCCACTGCCAAAGCCTCCGTGGTTTACAGAAAGCTTTTGCAGCAATCCTCTGAGCAGCCCCTGGATCAGTGAAATTATCTGTACAGACATACAAAGGCAGAGTGGCATGGGAACGGTCTCCCCGGAGACTGGGCTGGGGTAGATTGGAGCCTAACGAAAGCTTTAAACGGTGCCGGAGATTTTCCTGGGAAATTGGAACATTTTCTTCCCACGCACACCTCAGATGAGGAAGGAAGGCAGCAGCTCATGGGCAGTTAGCACATACACCAACTGCTGAGAGCAATCAGGGTGAAAAATCCGCCAAGCAGGGACTATCTCCCCAGAACTCCACCTCAACTCTGCTCTGCTATGAGGACAGGCTGAGAGAGTTGGGGCTCTGCAGCCTGGAGAAGAGAAGGCTTCCAGGAGACCTTAGAGTAGCCTTTCAGGATCTGAAGGGGGCTACAGGAAGGCTGGGGAGGGACTATTGACAAGGTCTTGCAATGCCAGGACAAGGGCCAATGGGTTTGAACTGGCAGAGGGGAGATCGAAACTGGACATTAGGAGGAAGTTGTTTGCAGTGAGGGTGGTGAGACACTGGCACAGGTTGCCCAAGGAGGTTGTGGCTGCTCCCTCCCTGGAGGTGTTCAAGGCCAGGTTGGAGGAGGCCTTGAGTGACCTGTGCTAGTGGGAGGTGTCCCTGCCTATGGCAGAGGGTTGGAACTGGATGATCTTTGATGTCCCTTCCAGCCTTACCATTCTATAACTGTTTCACTAACTCGAAGCCTTTTGTACCTGCACTAATGAAGGGTGATGGCTATTTTAGGACCTTCTCATGCTTGCACCTCTATTGGAACCCACGGAAGGCTTCTAATCTATTTCTGTGTATTAGGCATCATTTCTCCTCTGGCTTCTTTATCAAATGTGCAAAATAATCAATAATTCACTTAGGCTCTACATGCCCATTAGAGTGCACCCTGGCTGTGATTTAAATGTATTTCTGTGTCTGTAAAGCAGGCAAATATCCCAACCTGTGCTGCAGTTGTCCTCTTGTCTGTGGCAGCACCTCCTACCACCCAAAGTGGCTTTATTTCCCCAACTGTTAAATCTAGGACAAAATACTACTTTTGTTCTATATTAAGAACCAGGGAATAAAAGCAGCTGACTGCTTCCCCAGCCTCTGTCCTTATGGAGGGGGACATGGGGTGAAGCATTAACCCCTGGCATGAGCTCTTCTCACAATGAGTCATTAGGAAAAGCCAGATCTCCTCAGTGCTCTCCCAGATTTAGCTGGTGATGAACTGGAGACACCCATTGCCTTCCTCCCCTTCCTGCAGCCCTCACCATACACTGCAGGTAAGTACTCACCCATGGTTACATTGTGATCTCCTTCCACAGCCTCGTTTTGCAGGACCTGGGATTCGTGTGGCTTAATTAAGAATCAGAAAAATAAAAAAGGAGGTATGGAATTCTCCCATCCCTGACCATGGATGCTGTCACACCTCCCAGGGCAGTAAAACCTCATTCCTTACACCTCTCTGCTTGTTTTGTAAAGGGGAGCTGGGCTCCAAAAGATGAAGTGACTTAGCCAAGGCTACATGTGACCCAGAGTGGGGGTTGAAATGACTTCTACATCCCCAAATTCAGAGGACTGGCTAGACCCAGGCAATACTGAAGGTCCTCTTGACCAGACACTTAGCCTTGAGACCCAGGGACAAGGAGGTGGACCTATCAACCACACCACCAAAAAAACAACTCCTGTCTTTTGCCTGTGAATCTACAGACCAGAGGCTACATTTCCCAATCTCCTCTTGTCTTTGTGTTTAACCCTTTGGTATCATCAGCTGTGGGTGTCCACAGCACCCAGTGGCAAGGGCAGAGCACGCAGCAGCCACACATGTCCTGCTCATGACTTTATTTCTTCCACCAGCTCTGAGAAAAAAAAAACCAAACCCAAAATCCTCTCCAGTGTAATTGTGGCCCTGTTATTCATGGATCTTAAATTGTACTCCTTCATGAATTTTAATGTCCAGTCCATTTTCTTGCCACTAATCCTGCATTAGGCTGGGAGCCTTTATAGACCAAGCCTTTGCCCTCCTGAGCTCCTCATTCCCTGCGGCACTGTGGCCGCCGTGTCCCCAGGCACTGCCCTTGTCTCAGCTGCTCTGACAACCAGGCTCAACCAACATTAAAGTGCTTTCCTAGCAGGTACTCCCTCCAGTCTTGTGCATCTGTGACCAAAGCAGCAGGCCTGTTGAATAGACACCCTGTGAGCAGCAGCTTATTTATTCTGCCTTTGATTTGCTGATCTGCTGGCATGGATATTAGTTGCACAGCACTTAAAACAACACCTGCCTGTGGATCTTTAATGTTACACTTCTGCAAATCTTTTCTCCCAGCTGAAATCATCTCCACAAGTCATCAGGAATAAGTAAAAGCCCTCCAGGAAGTTTTCCTTTCCAAGGGAAAGCAAAACACAGGCAGTCGTACACCACCACCGAGTGCAAGATGCTCAACTGCCTTCATTTTAAATGGCATTTAGATCTGAAAGCCAGGGAGGCCATTAGATACTCTAATCTGACCTTCTGCAAAATGAAATTTGAGCCTTCCTTTTCACTTCTAAATTTAGTCATTTGTTCAGCTTGAAGTGATGCTTCCGAACGGAAGAGAACAAGACTCCGTCTGAAAAGGTGCCGGGGCCTCGGCTGCCTTCCCTAAGCTGCCCCATGTGATGGTTTGGGAGTTACCCACCCCCCACACTATGAAAAAACCACCCAGACTAGACTCAGCTGGCTGGAAGTTAAGGCATGAAGCTCTATTTACAGCTTAGCACAATATACAAACAGAGATATACACAATAGACAGGAGTAGTTACAGAGATATACAAGTTAAAGGTAATACAGAAACACAATTCCCCTCCCAGAAATCAGAGTCCCCAGGAGAGGCTCCCAACCGCCCTTCCACCTTCTTTCCACCCCTCTGCCTTACCCCAAGGTCTGCCTTATGTGCAAGCTGAGTTTGGAGGATGTACAAGGGGGGTTAGAAGCAGAGTGGTTAGTTAGGTTACACAGAAAGCTGAAGACACAGCAGGTCCCAGAGAGACAGAGTCAGAGAGTCATAGAATCATAGAACGGTAAGGTTGGAAGGGACCTCAAGGATCATCTAGTTCCAACCCCCTGCCTGTCTCTATCTTATCTATATTTGTGTCCTTGTTTTTAGACATCTCAGCAAGCCTATGAGTGAAGCAGACATCACCAGTGTTTGCTTTTCGCAGCCTATAATCTTTTTCATTAGAATATTTCAATTAACCTCAAACCAGCACATCCCAGCAGGAAGGGGCTGCCAGGTCTGCCCTGAGTAGCAGAGCCTGCAACAAATTGAGGCAAGATGCACTTTGTGTGTCAACTGCTAAGCATATCCAGCTCTGCCCTTCCATGTGCCTCACAGAACCCTTATTAGATGAAGAAGGGAATATTGTACAGTCCTCAGCTATAAAGTTCTAAAAATACAGGGTCTTTGATGTATAAATGCGTGGTCCTTTCTGGGGCCCTGACTGCAAATGTTCCTCATTGCCACTAATTTCACATCACTTGCAGAACCAGCAGTAATAGTTCTTTCCTGAGATGCACAGAACACAGTGAGTGTTTGAAGCACTCCAGCCCTGGGGACACTTGGTGCTGGTGTGTGCCATCAGTGCAGGCACCAGCAGAAACCAATCTGACTTAAAACCTGATTGGACTTAAACAACACTGACCTGATGAGAAGTGTGGAGCCCAAACCAGCCTTGCAAATCCCATCTGTTTCTTATTTCTATAACAGGCAAGCTAAAACTCTAAATCCAAACAGCTCAGGGCTCTGGATCCAAATTTTGCAGCTTGAGTCCATTAGCAGCAAGGACAACAGCTAGCCCAGCACTGACTCGCTTCCCACATGGGACACTGGGATTTAGAGCATCACGTTAAGGACATGGAACTGTTGGAGCAGGTCCAGAGGAGGCCATGAAGATGCTCAGAGGGCTGCAGCAGCTCTGCTATGAGGACAGGCTGAGAGAGTTGAGGCTCTTCAGCCTGGAGAAGAGAAGGCTTCCAGGAGACCTTAGAGTAGCCTTCCAGTATCTGAAGGGGGCTACAGGAAGGCTGGGGAGGGACTATTGACAAGGGCTTGCAATGACAGGACAAGGGGCAATGGGTTTGAAGTGGCAGAGGGGAGATTGAAACTGGATGGTAGGAGGAAGTTCTTTACAGTGAGGGTGGTGAGACACTGGCACAGGTTGGCCAGGGAGGTTGTGGCTGCTCCCTCCCTGGAGGTGTTCAAGGCCAGGTTGGAGGAGGCCTTGGGTGACCTGTACTGGACACCTGAAAATACATCCTTGGCTCACTGCCAGGGCTGGCTGAACCTTAGCTACTCTTTTCATGGTGGACCTTTGTGCACTGTCTGCACTCCCAGGTAGAACCTGAAGCTTCTGAGGCTAGATCCATGCCAGCCTGGACAAGGTAGTCAGCTACCTCCTCCAGTGCTCCTTATTTCACCTTTCATCAGACATCCAGGTTTTATGTACCATCTTGTAAGGTGGGTGCCTCTCAGGGTTTAGGCAAAGCCCAGGTTTCCTGGGCCAAAGTAAAACGAAAGCCTCTGGAGTAATATTCCAAGATGTGAGGGTGACAGAGCACTGGAACCAGCTGCCCAGGGAGGTTGTGGAGTCTTCCTCTCTGGAGATATTCAAGAACTGTATGGATGCATTCCAGCATGATGTGCTCTGGGTGATCCTGCTCTGGCAGGAGGGCTGGACCAGGTGATCTTTAAAGGTCCCTTCCAGCCCCTGACATTCTATGAATCTATGAAGATCAAGCAAAAGGCAGCAAAAAGCCAAGGAGATATTCAGGCTTACTGATATGCTCCTTAATTCAAAAAAGCTCAGAAACATAATTTTCTACGCACTGAAACAGAACATCATGACCTTGAAAACAAAGCCTGCATCTGGGATTAGGTCTTTTTTGCAGTGCATGGCTTCAAGTTCCATCCCTCACTGATATTACATCCTGCTCCTCCCTGGCACCGCTGGGAACATCAGCCCCCAGCTTCTTTCCAGCTGGTTTGCCACTAGAATCCATCACTCACTGCAGGATTTAAATCTCCTCCAGAGCCATCCCTGGCTAAATAATTTTGCTGATGGGGATTTGAAGTTTTTTTTTCACCCTCTTCTGCTCAGGAAGGAAGGAAGGAAGGAAGGGAAAGAAAGAAAGAAGGAAGGAAGGAAGGAAGGAAAAGAAAGAAAGAAAGAAGAAAGAAAGGAAGGAAGAAAAAGAAAGAAAGAAGAAAGAAAGGAAGGAAGAAAGAATCATTGGTTGTTGGTTGCACACCTCGCAGCATGGGGTCTGCACTGGCTCAGTGGGTTTTAACCCACTGGTGAATTCAGGGGGGGATACATTTGGATTCTGGTCTGTTTTTTGTTGAAAACACACGAAACAAAAAAAGAAAAATGGTCACATTTCTCCGCCCACCCCCCGCGCGCCGA
>WBNM01011713.1:0-35418 GCA_013399055.1 Ramphastos sulfuratus | reverse complement strand
CGCCTTCTTCAGTATCCGCCCACAAGCTTGGGATGCAAAGGATCTTTCACTACGGGTTTCGCTGCTGTGCCTGTTTGATGGCATCTTGCGCTGATCACTGTCATTTGTTTCCAGATCTCTCCCTCCAACCTGTGCTTTAGATGAAATGGGAGGTCAAAAGGCAGCTTCCTCCACTCTGTGTTTGATCAGCAAAGTGGCTGCGAGATTGTTTCGAGATTGTTTCCCATTCCCAACCTTATTTAGCTCTGAAAGAGCAATCAGAAAAGGTAGGGTTTCTGTACCCGCGTTTAAAGCTATCAGAGGACTGTGACCCTGCACTTAAATCTGTTGAGCTTCACGTTGAGGTACTGGAAGGTGTCCAGAGAAGGGCAGCAAGGCTGGTGAAGGGCCTGGAGCACAGCCCTGTGAGGAGAGGCTGAGGGAGCTGAGGGTGTGCAGCCTGCAGAAGAGCAGGCTCAGGGCAGACCTCATTGCTGTCTACAGCTACCTGAGGGGAGGTTGTAGCCAGGTGGGGTTGAGCTCTTCTCCCAGGCAACCAGCAACAGAAGGAGGGGACACAGGCTCAAGTTGTGCTAGAGGAGGTCTAGGCTGGATGTTAGAAGGAAGTTCTTGCCAGAGAGAGTGATTGGCATTGGAATGGGCTGCCCAGGGAGGTGGTGGAGTCGCTGTCCCTGGAGGTGTTCAAGAGAAGCCTGGCTGGGGCACTTAGTGCCATGGTCTGGTTGATTGTCTAGAGCTGGGTGCTAGGTTGGACTGGATGAGCTTGGAGGTCTCTTCCAGCTTGGTTGATTCTATGAGGTTCTCCTCTGCCCAGCTCCAGTCTGCCCAGGTCCTGCTGAACGGTAGCACACCCTGATGGGCTGTCAGCCGCTCCTCCCAGCTTGGTACCATCGGCGAACTGGCTGGGAGTCCACCCTGAGGGCAAAGGCTTCCCTCCTAGGTTTGGACACAGCTTGCATGGGGAGGGAATGGTGAGCAGCAGCACATGCAGGATAGAGCAGGACAGTTGCAGTGCCTTAAGCGATCTGTTCCTTGCGGGTTCAAACAGCAGCCTAGGAATGAGAGACTCACCGGCGCCGCCTGCATCTCCTTCCGTCTCCAGTGGGATCTGCTACCCTCCAGCAATGCCTTTGCTTCAGGCTGGAATTTCATCTAGTCCAGAACATTTTGTCCCCAGCAGTGAAACGCGGCAGGGATCAGTGGGTGATGCTCTCTTGATTGTATTAACTGCACAATAACTGCTGCCCTTCCACCCACTGCTGCCTGACAGGCAGAAAATGGGAAGAGAGGCCACCGAGAACCTCATGGAGCCACTTGATCTCAGGCTCACCTTCCAAAATAAAGCCATTTCAGCAGCAGGTTCATCCTTCTGATGATTTGAATTGGTTTGCAGAGAGGTTCTTGGAGGGTTGAAAGGTTTCAGAGTGATGGAAACAACTCACGGGTTCTGCTGAAGCAGGAGCAGCTCTGGTGGGGGAGTGAGGAATGAGGATGCACACACTAAAGCATCTGTGCATCCCAGATTTCCTTCATCCATAATGCTTCTCACACAAAAAGCTCGTCAGACCCATCTGATAGGTGTGTGTGGACAGCTCTGCTGCAGGCTGACAACCTCAATTACTGATTTCCCCTAATTCATTTTTTTTTTCTGTCCTGAAATCCAGGCTCCTCTATCTAACACAAATTAACTCTTCGCCCCCATCTCTTTGACAGATGTACAATTTAGCATTCAATTAACATTGCAAGAATAAAACCAGTCTGTGATGCAGACAGCAGCCCCTGGCACAGGCTTCAGATGTCCATATTAACCTGACATCTCTCCACAAGCCAAGGAGAAGACCCTCAGAGCAGGCTCTGCTTCTGCTTGTTGCTACAAATAAAGCAACTTCAAGGCCCAGAGAGGTTACCAGGGCAAAGCAGCAACCTGTCCTGGTCAAGGCTGTGCTGTGGGGGTCTTAAAAGTGGTGGTATGAGCATGGCACCAAGAAGGGACAGATCCCACCATGAGCAGCAGTGTGGTGCTCTGGAAGGATTCTGGCTTTGGGAGACTGCAGCTGAAGCAGAGCTGTTACACCTGCTGAAACGTTTTGGGATGAAAGGCTTTAAACTGCTGAGTGTAAACAGCAACTGGCAGGGATTTGACTCTCCAGACTGAGCTGGCTCCGGAGAGCCTGGGCTCCGGGCTGCAGCCACTGCTGGCTGGCCTCGGGGTGCAGCACCAACGCATCCGCACCTCTGCAGGAAGCAGCTCCCAGCCTCATCCCAATTAATCGTCTCCTAATGACTCTCTGAACCGGGAGGATTTCCTTAATTATACCTCGCGTTAGACTTTAATCAAGAAATCAATCTCGCAGCCGCCCGAGACCCGAGGGTACGGCAGGTTCGGCGGTGAGGAGCCCGCGGCAGTGCCCGGGCTGCTGCGAGCAGCTCCCTGCCGTGCCAACGGGCATCGCCGCACGCCTCGGCACAGCCCAAGGCCTCCCCGGTGGCAGCCCCGCGGGAC
Source organism: Ramphastos sulfuratus (assembly GCA_013399055.1). NCBI lineage: Eukaryota > Metazoa > Chordata > Aves > Piciformes > Ramphastidae > Ramphastos > Ramphastos sulfuratus. The sequence continues at coordinate 32,915 of WBNM01011713.1, read as the reverse complement.
GATGGCGATGCCATCGGCGCCGCTGTGTAACTCTCCCTTTGCCGGCTCAGGACTGCGGTGCCAGCCCCGTGGTGTGTCCTGCTGCCGGGCCCCATCCGGAGCGATCGCTGCCCAGCCACGCAGTGGCACTGGTGCCCTGGCCCCGGGGCAGGTCACACGCAGCAGCCTGTGTCACGCAGGGGAGGAACAGACGCTGGTTGCTGGGGCACAATCACAGGAGAGGGCTTTGCTTTGTGCTCCCCAGCGTGCCTGCAAGTCCTGCCTGGGGACATCGAGCTGCCACAGCCACCAGGGAGGCTCCCCAGGCACAAACCTCTGGTGACAAATGCAGAATCATAGAATCAACCAGGCTGGAAGAGACCTCCAAGCTCATCCAGTCCAACCTACCACCCAGCCCACCCAGTCAACCAGACCATGGCACTAAGTGCCCCATCCAGGCTTCTCTTGAACACCTCCAGGGACAGCAACTCCACCACCTCCCTGGGCAGCCCATTCCAATGCCAATCACTCTCTCTGTCAAGAACTTCCTTCTAACATCCAGCCCAGACCTCTCCTGGCACAACTTGAGACTGTGTCCCCTTGTTCTGTCCCTGGGTGCCTGGGAGAAGAGCCCCAACCTCACCCGGCTACAACCTCCTTTCAGGCAGCTGTAAGCTACCTGGCAGGGGGACAGCCTGCAGAACATCCATAGCTCACTGCTACCCCACAAAACCATGCTCTGCTCTTTGGGGCACACATTGGGGTGCTGGCAGATGCTCTCACCCTGGCAAACCCATCAACTTCTCCTCATCCCTGGCTACAGCAAAGCTGGTGCTGCTGTGCTCACCTGCCCTGCCCCCTTGGATGTCCATCCAGGGCAGACTCTTTAAACAGGGCTCCAATGGTTTATTTCTTTAGCAGTGACCAGCAGCAGTGGGATCTGAGTGTAGAATCCTGACCACGGGGAAGAAAACTCCCACAGCAGTACAGGGGAGGGGTTGACCTACTGGGAAGCAGCTCTGCAGGAAAGGACCTGTGAGTGCTGGTGGGCAACAAGGTCCCCACAAGCCAGCAATGGCCAAGAAGGCAAATGGTCTCCTGGGGTGCACCAAGAGTGTGACCAGCAGGTCAAGGGAGGTTCTCTCTCCCCTCTGACTCTGCCCTGCTTGTCAGTACTGGAGTGAGTGCAGAACAGCTTGGCTGAGACCTGGCAGCCTGCTTGAGATTTAAATTGAGGTAATGACCAAAGTGTTTTGATGCATTTTTCCCCACTGCAGAGCCCTGCTGGGCCTTTGCTGACCATCAGCCTCCTGCCCAAGCTGAAGCTGCTCAGCCACCACATCCTCTCTCCCATCTTTTGCCTGCTCAGAGGATGAGGATGTTGGGATGGGGAAAGCTGCCTTTGTGAGGAGCTAAAAATAAAAAAGCATCTGCTAAAAATAATGAATGATCACGAGGAAAAAAATGCTAAAACCCAGAGATCTCCCTGGACTCTGAGGATTAACTTTAATTTCCCTTTAATCCAGACAAGAGCAGTGACATCACTGCTGGAGGGCACAGCTCAGCCCTGGGGACTAAAGCAGGAGTGGTGCTTCCCTGCCCATCCTGCCCGAGATTGTGCTCGCTCCCAGCACGCCCAGCCCCTGGCACTGAGCTTCTGGATGCATTCCAGAGAAAAATGGGCACGCTGCAAGCAGGAGGCCACAGGGCTTCAGTTGCTCACAGAAGGGAAGTGGTTTAAACCCCACGGCTGCAGCTCCTGGATGTGCCCTCCCGGCTCAGGGCTGGCCCTAGAGGGGATTAGAATCAGGATTCAGGCTGCTGCGTGTGCCTGGTCTGGCCAGGTTTGGCTGTTCTGATCCTTCATCACACTACAGCCTCGGGTTAGGGCAGGAAAAAGGGCCCAGATGCCCCAGATTACAGATTGGGCTTTTTATGAAGAAGATTTCCCAATACTCTCTACTTTTGCAGGGAGGAAGGATGCTGACCAGAGCAAGAGGCTTTGCTTGCAATCTTAAAGACAGACAAAAAGAATCACTCCTGAGAACACATTTAATGGAATAAAGGATGCTGCCCCCCAACACCCTGGGTTCCATGAGCACCACAGCCACCACCCACCCCATCTGACCCCACAGCAAAGGGGCAGTCAGCCCAGCACGTGGCCCCCTCTCTTCAGATCCTTGGGAAACATTTCCCTGGCTTTATCCAAGTGACAAAACATCAACAACAGGAGGAGAGGAGCAGGGTCTGGGCTCCTCACTCTCCACTCCCCATGAGTGCGGACACCGCGGGTGTGGCTGAACATCATTAAATAGAAACACTGCTCCCAGCTTGCCTGCTGCATGCAGATGTATGCAAATGTATGAATGCAATAATTTACATATAGAGCTCACCTGGGATTTTGCTTCAGTGCCAGGAGGAAAACTTCCCTTAATTCCTGGGATAAGCCCAGGGCTTAGTGCCCCCCACGCAGCAGCTCAATTTGGGAGTGAGGGGTTTGGGCTGGGAGGAGGGAAGCAGGAGGCCTTGAGGCTCTTTGTGCAGCAAGGTCTCAGCCTCAGAAACATTTTAAACTCTGAAAACCTGCAAGGGCTCACAGTCTACAGTGTGATTTATATGCACAAGCACATAAAAACCTGGAATGGGGTCTCTACAAATGCCTCAGACTTCACTATAATGCTGCTACTGTGGAGCCACAGCAGCTCCTCCTGGAGCTGCCACTTCCCTGGAGCCCAACACTGCTTAGGGGTGGGGGATAAAATCAAATCTAAGCAATTCTTTACAAGCTGCTCCAAATGTGTTTTCAATTCAAGAGTGACCAGTAAGGTAAGTAAATATTTTCCTGGGAAGGAAGTGACACTGTGTGTACACCCAACCCTGCTTGCTGAAGCTGCCTGCAGTTGAGCTCCAGCCTGCTGGATATTGACGCAGCTGGAGGAGATGGTCAGTGGAGTTTGGCCAGGCTGGGCATGAGAGAGGTGAGGAATTCAGCATCTGCACAGAGAGGAAGCCCTGTGGGTTTTCTGAGCTGCCCTTCTCAAGGCCTGGTGTCTGTTTGCTGGGCTGTGATTTGGCAAAGCCATGAGCCTTGGACAAGGGGCTGCTGTGGGACCCAGGCTGTGCAGCCACTTGGCAAGGGAAAGGTCAATAAAAAGCAAATATTTAAGTCAGGAAGGTCCAACCTGCAGCCTGCTGGGGCCTAGAACTAGTTTGCAAGGCTCTTCCCACCACAGAAGCTTTGCTGTGCACGTTGGGAAGATCTCCCATGGCTTTCTTTTAAGACTTGCAGACCTAAGTTGCAACTGAGGCCAAACTCCCACAAAGACCTTTTTGCCACCCTCCTGTGCTGAGCACAGTGATGTTGGAGGGACAGAGGTGCCAAATGTTGTGCCCCTGTGCCTGGTGCTCCCTCCCTGCAAAACAGAGAGGAGAGACCATTGGGAATGAGCTCTGGAGCACCTTCCCAGAGGAAAGCTCTGTCTGTACAGTGAGTTTAATGGCTGCTGCAGCCTCAACATCCCACCTGAAACCTGTGCCCTTGGCTTCCTGGCAAGAACACTGCCCACATGGGATATCTGTGTGATGGAGCAGAGCCAGCCCAGGCTGGGGCTCCCATCTCTGGGATAAACAAATTTACAGGGCCCTGAAACTGGTGGGTGAAATCTTGGCCTGGACAAAGGCACTGAGTGCCATATCCCCAGTTAGGGTAGCCCCTAGCTGAGGCACTACTGAAGGTGCCTCTGCCCTGCCTTGATCAGCCTGGAAACGAGCACAGAGCAGCTCCCAGGCACCAAAAGCTGCCAAAGGTCAGGCTTAAGCTCCATGGACTTCGGTGAGAGTTTGTGCAATGAAATCCCCTCCAACACCTTGGGAAACGCAGCCCTGACCTTTGCCTCCTGTTAATCATTGATGAGGGAGGTGGTTTTGCCAGGCAGAGCAGTGGGAGCAGCTGGGGGACACAACCAGGCTCCCTGTGCCACCAGGACCTGCTCCAAATCACCCCACTGAGCCCTTAAGCAGCTTTCACCTGGGATTAGCTCAAACATTCCCAGCCTCTGGTTCAAAATAGCTTTTCTTACTTGTGGGCACCTAATCCAGTCCAAGCTCTCTCTCCCTCAACCAGCATCTCCAGCAGAGCTTGGTTTGTTTGTTGGTTTCTTTTCCTAAGACCTGAACCTTGCCTAATTCCCAGATTGTTTAGATTGAGGACACAGGAGGCACATGTGGATGGTCAGAGCTGGGGTGTGATGGGGACTAGGAGCTGCATCTTCCATAAACCTAACCAAGCACATCTTGGCCTGGTGCAAGGCAGGTGCAGAGAGCACAACCAGCCCAGCTCAGGCTGAGCAGGCTGCATTCAGGGAAAAAAATGAGGCTTGCACAAGAGATTTTTGTTCAGGAGCTCCTGGAAGAGTGGGGAGCACCATACAGACACCTCTGGTGTGAAACAGGCCCACTGAATCCACACTGCTCTGCCAGCATCAGACAGAGCTAAGGAGACTCCTTTCATATCTGAGACCATCAGGACCCTAGCAGGAATTGAGGAGGAGAAGCCACAGCCCCTTCTGTGGGATGGAGCTTGCAGAGCAAAGAGTTGCCAAACCCTCAGGGAACAAATCAACAGCCCCCAACTTCCACAGGCCTCCATCAAGCCAGGCTGGGTTGGAAAGGGAAGGGACATGCAAGCTGTCACATCCAGAGACCCCGCATGTGACGTGGCCACAATTAAATAAAGGACATTGCTGCTGCCCTGCTGATGGCTCCAGGCAGAGCCATCCAGCTGCCAGCAGCTCCCAGCTTCTGGGAGCTTGTCCCCGCCAGGCATCACTGTTTGAAAGATTAAATTCACCTTCACAAGCCTGCAAACAGGATCCATGTTAACAACTCCCCACACACACACACTGCAGCAGTGGGGACAGCCTCCTCCCACTGCCCTGCTAACCAGGAGCACAGAGCCACAGCAGCTCAGATATTGCATTCAGGAAGGAATCCAAGCTCAGATTAAAGACAAGAGAGACTCATCCCCTCAGACAGTTCATTTCCTCCCCTATAAAACCTGCTCCCACCTGACTCCATCCCCCTGACCTGCTATCACACCCCTCCTGGGGAGATCAGCTTCAGCAGCAGAGCTTGGCCAGGACTTGAGCAGCAGTGAGACTCCAAACCTCCCTCTGCATAAAAAAAAAACCACATATGTCATGGCTTCTCTGGAAACCAGCAACACCTGGGGCTCAGGGGAGGTCCTTGTGATGGGCACAGCTGATGCCTCCTCAGTGGCATCTCAGCTGTTGGTGTTTCCTTACTCTCCGCTGTGGGTTGATGTCTTCAGCAGGGAATTGGGTGTTGAGGAGCTGCCGTGTGGGAGGCAGAGGCCTCTTGGCCAGCAGTTAGAAATCTGTAGTGGCTTCACGATGTACCCACACACTGTCCATGCCAGCACATCCCCACACACATATTGGTCGTGAGAGCACTTTGTGTACTGCCCAGGTTTGTGCCCTGTGAGCCTGGGCTTGGGCTGCTCCCCTGCTTTGCACCATGAAGGCTCCAGCACTCAAGGCACCTGGTTTGATGCAGCATCTGCACCATGGCCACTTCACCTCCAGGCAGGAAACTCCAAAACCAAATGACTGTGAGGCAAAAACTTAATTTCAACAGGGTGAGACAATCTGCCAGCAAAGTGATTTGGTGAAGGTGGAAAACCTGCTTCAGGGGCTGGCTCCTCCAACTTTTCAGCTCCTGACACCAAGGCTGGGCTGGGAAAGGCCTTGGATTTCTGTCCTGAAATCTTCATAAAAATAGCACAAGTCTGGGAAAATCCTTGTCCAAGTGGAAAAGAAAACAGCAGTCTGGGTTTCAGAAGGAAGCAGAGCTCTATAAAAGTGCTCCTATAACCTTCTGTTATTGCTGTAAAGCATCCAAAAAGCTCACACAGCAACCCCTCACCAAGGGGCACATTTCCATGGGGCCAGGTTGGATCCCTGCTAAAAAGTGTTTGATTCCCTTTCTCTCCCCAGGATTTTACTCCACCTAATCAGGAGTTTCCTTACTTGGGGAACAAAAGACCTGCAGAAATGTCCTCTGTGGAGCAGCCTCTGCCAGGGGCCAGCTGCTTGATCTCAAGCCATGAATAATGAGGCAGACTGGAAAGTCTGTGTCTGTTCCTCCCCAGAAAGTGATCTGGTGATGTCTGTCACCCTTGTGCCTGCTCTCCTCACAGCAGTGTCCCCTCAGCACCCACTGCCTGCCCTCCTGCAAACCCCAGGTGACCCAACCGATGGATGTCTGTCCTGGAGGGATTTAATGTGTAACTGATGCAGGTGGTCACCTCTTGCATGGTCCGGACAAGGTTTGGACCCACCACACCCCCAGAACTTCCCAAAGCAGTGCCAAGAGGCCAAGGAAGCCTGCCTGGCTGTGGGGCTTGCGGGGGGCTGGGTGGCTTTTGGGGCTAGATGCAGAAAGGTGACACTGAGGCTCTGCTGGTTTAGCTGTCCCCACTCTGGGAACCCCTCGCTGTGGCTGGGTCAGGGACTCATGGGGTGGCTGTCTTCCAGGTGACATCTCCTTCGTGCCCAGCCTGCATCCATCCACAGGACGTTTCTGGGCCAGCAACGGTGAAGGGCCTTGGCACTATTTATATCCCGGGCTGCAGCCGGGTAAAAATAACCCCGGCGTGTTTGGCAGCCTGCAAGCACTACTGTAAATCCTCCCTGTCAGCAAGAAAATTGGGTTGGAGCCACTGTCCCCGTGGGAGAGGCAGCGTGGGGGAAGCCCAAGGGCATCCGTGGGGCTGAAGCGTGAGTGGTTCACCCGAGAGAGGACAAAGGGATCAGCTGAAGCACCGGAGCCGTGACCGGCAGCATCCCTCCGCAGCTCATGCGCCCCGTGAGAGCGGCCGGGGAGCAAAGCAGGAGTGTCAGCTTGCTCTTGAAACAGGATTAAAGGCCACGGCGCTGCTGTATTTATAGTTTGTNCCTCTGAGATCATTGAGTCCATCCCTCCTTCCATCTCATCTTCTATCCCTCTCTGCTTCCCTCCTTCCATCCTTTCTTCCATCTCATCCTCCAACCCTCCTTCCCTCCACTCCACTCTCCCTCCCTCCCTCCCTCCCGTGCTCTCCTGCTGCGGAGCCCTGGGCCAAGTTCGCAGCAGCGGAGCCGCAGCCGCTTGCCAGAGCCCAGGTCTGCGTCGCCTNCCACAGGACGTTTCTGGGCCAGCAACGGTGAAGGGCCTTGGCACTATTTATATCCCGGGCTGCAGCCGGGTAAAAATAACCCCGGCGTGTTTGGCAGCCTGCAAGCACTACTGTAAATCCTCCCTGTCAGCAAGAAAATTGGGTTGGAGCCACTGTCCCCGTGGGAGAGGCAGCGTGGGGGAAGCCCAAGGGCATCCGTGGGGCTGAAGCGTGAGTGGTTCACCCGAGAGAGGACAAAGGGATCAGCTGAAGCACCGGAGCCGTGACCGGCAGCATCCCTCCGCAGCTCATGCGCCCCGTGAGAGCGGCCGGGGAGCAAAGCAGGAGTGTCAGCTTGCTCTTGAAACAGGATTAAAGGCCACGGCGCTGCTGTATTTATAGTTTGTGATCGTCTTTTGGAAAAAAAAAACCTTCATTGTGCCTGGTAGCATCCGAGAGGAGCTCTGGGAGCTGCCCCATGCTTGGCCCCGTTGCTCTTTATAGCCTGTCCTCCAGCTGCGAGTAAAGGTCATGGTGGCTCCAACACCACCTCACGGGGTGATGCCTCTGTGACAACTGAGGAGGGGTTTCCATGCACCAGCGTGCTCCCCTCCCANCTCCACTCCACTCTCCCTCCCTCCCTCCCTCCCGTGCTCTCCTGCTGCGGAGCCCTGGGCCAAGTTCGCAGCAGCGGAGCCGCAGCCGCTTGCCAGAGCCCAGGTCTGCGTCGCCTGAGTCAGCTTTATCTGCACCACCTATTAATAGCTCCTTGGCTGCCTGCGCTCTAATTGCAGGTTAATAATAAATGCACCTCACGGAGCCGCCCGGCTCAGACGCGGCGCCTGATCCCGTGCCCCCCTTCCTCGCAGGGGAGACCCCGGCCCTGCCATGCTGGCCAGGGACCACCAGGGTGTCCCAGCTGAGGAGTTTGCTCTTCGGTGTCAGCACAGCCTGAGGCCGCGTCGCGGTTCTGGCACTTCTCCACTTCCATTCTAATGAAGCCGAAGGGCTGGCAGAGGGTCGGAGGCTCTTCCCAGGGCTGCTGCTGAGAGATACCCTTGAGCTGTCCCTTCTGCTCCTGCTGGGATGCTCAGGATGGGGAATACTGAGCAGGACACTTTTCCCCGCAGGGAATTTCCCTCCAGAGCTCACGTCAGAGCTGGCGAGGTGCCGCGGCTGGTGCGCACAGCCCAGCTGGTCAGTAAGAAACCAGCCTGAGCTACACCTTGAATGCCTCTTCCAGCGGAGAGGTGCAGCCAGCAGCCCCCACATCTACCAGTCCCCTCCCTGTGCCCCCTGAAATTTCTGCTGCCCATGCTGCTCAGGATCGCACCCTCCTGCCCCGGCAGCAGATTCTGGTTCAAAGGTGGGGAAACAAGACAGGAATATTTTTATCTTGCTCTCTAAATCACACAGAATTGGAGATGCGGCTCTGGTCTATGGGAGCAGCAGGCACAGATGCCCTAGGGTCAGGATGACCAAGATGGGCTTTGACCCCACCATTACCTCCTGCACTGTGAGGCGTGAAGTGCGGTGGAAGGCAGCAGTGTTGTGGTCATGGACTAGACCTCTCTGCCCACGTCCTTGCCCCACTGGCAACAGCTCATCGTGGTGGGAACCAAATCCCTCTTCTTGTGCACACACATGGCCACGGGCCACGTACTGTAGGTTGGTTGCCCTTTCAGTGGATCATTGTCCCAACACCAGACGGGAACGGGGCTGAGCCCTCTGCGCTTTCTCCCTGACCCAGCAGCAGCCATTCCAGCACGGCAGCTCCAGGGCGCTGTAGGAACAAGCCCAGCGACTGCGGAGCGCTGAGGAGCTGCCCCGCAGCAGGCTGCGCTCATCGCATGCTGTGCTAGAAGGAGCAGCCTCACATTGTTCGGAGATGTCATCACCCCCCAGACCTCCCTGCTGCACGGGGTGGAGGCAGCGCCCATCTTGCCCTCCCGCCCCTTGCAGGTGCCACAGCGGCCTGCAGAGCACACGCCCAGCACGTCACACGCTGGCACGGTGCCAGCCGTAGCACATGAAGGTTTTGGTGAAACCAGGAAGTCAGATCACCTCCCGCTCGTTGGGCAAGCAATGAATCGTACCCACTGTCCCGTGGCTGAACCTGTTCTCCCACGGCACGGCCACGTACGGCTGTCAGCTCGCAGTGGCATCTCCCTCAGCTCCTTACCTGCCCCTGACCTCCCAGGTGCAGCTTTTCTTGTTGTGGCCTGAGCTACACTTCGAGCTGAGGGCACTTAGCAGCTGGCACAGTCAGGCCCTCTCCAAAGAGGGTTAAGTTGCTTTTTCAGGCACATGGGGAATTAAGGGCGCTGAGCTGGCATGTGGTGGCACCGTGAACTGCCGGGCACTGGCACAGGGCACGGGGACAGGTCTCAACAGTGGCATGAAGAGGGATTGCACCAGCCCAAATCACCTCCGACAGAACACTGCTCCCAATGCAGCCCTGCTTTCAAAGGGCTTTTGGAGCTGAAGGCACTGGCATTTGGTAACGTTGCCCCTCACTCCCTGGCAGCAGAGAAGCAACCCTGGCACTGAACGGCGGCAGATGAGAGCAGGGCTGGCAGGCTGCAGCTGGCACAAAGGACTCCTGAATTGTCCCAGTGTGTATCCGAGATGGCCACGCTCCCTGTATTAGTCAAAGCAGTTGCTCTGGATTCTAATATCAAAGGTTCCCCCTCCCCATGGGCCCCTTCCAGATCCAAAGCTCTGCTCCCAAGCACATCTTTGCTTCAGGGCCTAGCATGGACCAAACCCAGGAAGGTCCCATTTGAGATGAACTTCTGAGATGGATGTTTGAGTGGTAAAGACCCAAACGTGCCAGGGCTTTGCTGCTTGGGTTTGAGTGCAGCTAATGGGTATCTCCTGCAGCCACCACGAAGCAAGACCCAGGGCTACACAGCGAATTCCACCCACAAGCAAAACTTCCAACCCCCAAGTTGCTTTTCTGGCCACTGAGAACTTCTGGGCATAGACTGATGGAATTGTTCTGGCTGGAAAAGACCTTTAAGATCATCAATTCCAAACATTCTCTATCAAGCCTGGGGCTAAACCATGTCCCTCAGAACCTGCCCCATTCTACCAGTGCAGACACTGCTGTGTGATGGTGCTGACAGAGCCTTTCATCCACGGGGAAGGAGTTAGTGAGAATTTGAGTTTTCTTTTGTGGGTTTATTGTTTTATTGTTGCTGCTTGAAAAACCTCTCAGAACTGTGTAATCCCCCTCAAAACAACATGCCTGCTTCCCTCGCTGCTCTGGCTCAGGGGAAGGCACTAGGTTATGGGGTGATGGTGCCAGGGGGTCAGCACTGTCTCCTGGTCCATTTGGGGGTCTTCTTGTACTAAACCCTGGAATGCAGAGGCTGTGGATCACCTTTTTACTCTGCCTGATGGGATCCTTCCCTTGATTTCAGTTGCTAAGTGCTGAACTAAGTACCAGATCCTTCTGGGTTTCATTTCAAGCTTCAAATTCTCGTTAGACTGCTGAGCAGGAGTTTGATCTCACTAAAAGCACTGCAATTCCAGAGTGAGTCTGAGAACTGCAACAGGCTGCCCAAACTCAGCAAACCCTTCCAGACCCCAAAATCTGGGCCCCCCACCCCCAAACAAGACCCAAAAGGTTGTGGATGTTGTGGATGCCCTTCCCCTGGAGGTGCTCAGGGCCAGGCTGGATGAGGCTTTGAGCAATCTGGGCTAGTGGGAGGTGTCCATGCCCATGGCACAGGGGTTGGAGCTGCATGATCTTTAAGGTCCCTTCCAACCCAAACCATTCCATGATGCAAGCACACACCAGGTGACTGCTCTGGACTATCAGGAGAAAAGAGAATAATCTGACTATGTTCAAGCTAAATGGACCACTGCTTGAACAAAAAACCAGTTTTGCTGCCTCCAATCTTGTACCCAGCAGAGGAGCTCAGAACAGAAGCCAGGGAGCAGCAGCTTTAGTACTTGAAAATTTTATTTTCTCAAATGAGCACCAACACATATTGTAAATATGACAAACAATTCGCCTCCCTCTAATACTGAAGAACTATATACAAGGTACAAACACATGAAAAGGTGAAACCCAATCATTTGAAAACAAACAATTGCATTTATTACTCAAGCAAATGACCTGAAATAATATGCCAAAAAAAAAAAATTAAAATAATAATAATAATAATATTAAAATAAAATCAAAACAAATAAAAGTATAGACAATCTGTAAACACGAGAGCATCAACAGACAGGCTGGTATTGGAAATATTCTCCTTTTGTTTTGCCAGTGGGGAAAGCATTTTCATTTCCTTGTGAAAACAAAACAAAGGATACAGACAGTTGTAACTCTGAGAACAGCTTCTCCGTGCTTGTACCTCTGCTTCCATTTCAACAGGTTGATTTCTTCTTGTCCTCTTCTGAACTCGAGATGATTTCGTTTTTCCCCTCTCCTTGCTTTAAAACAGGATTCTGCAAAGTCTGTCTCTAACCTAACTGTTTCTGAGCAGTGGATTGCTGAGGCCTCTCAGCTGGTGAGAGGAGCTGCTTCCCACTGAGCTGAGCTCCAGCTCTTTGCACCCAACAGGGCTGTTTGGGCGTCACTTCTTCATCCAAGAACTGGTTCACACAGGATGTGATGCTCCTCCCGAAAGAAGTGCAATGAAATGCATAATTAACAACACTCTCACAGAGACAAATGCATACAGAGAAAACTCTCACTTGATCAGCACAAGAACAACAGATTTCAGTTGGAGGGTTTGGGGTTGTTGGGTTTGTGGTGTTGTCTGTTTTTTTCTGTAGGGTTTTTAAATCGTGTGCACCAAAACCAAAGAATTAAAGAGCTTGCAACAGTTACTCAGCACTGAGAACAGCTCCCTGCTCAGCAAAAACACAGTCCAGTGGTTTGTGCTGTTGGTCCATTTTGGGATAAAGAAGGGACCCAAAGAATTAAAAACAAAGAAGGGGGAGGGGGAGCAGAAGAGGAGAGGTTAAAGACAGAAAGGGAAAAAAAAAAAAAAAGCAAATCTTAAACAAAATTAACTTTACTGACAGAGAGGTAAACTTCTTACTCTAATTTGTTATGTAGCAGCCTGGTTAAAACAAACAAACAACCAAAAAAACTCAAAAAAACCCAACCCCAGGATCCATGTCCAAGACTCAGGTTTTAGATTAAAAACAATGACTGGTTAGAAATCTCCAACCTCCCTCCCTGCTGCCCCCAAGCAACTGGCAGCAGTGATTCAGAGGGTGCAGCTCACACTCAATCCTGTTTTCTGTGTCTCAGTGTCTGCTCCACTCCAGCCAATACTGGTGCAAGAGAAGATGTCAGGCTTGGATCCTACAAACCAGACCTCCTCGGGAAAGCTGTGCCCAGGCAGAGCCCCACCAGCTTTCGTGGGCCTGGCTGTGAGCTGCCAGGGGGCTCAGGCTGCCGCTGGGACCTCCAGCACGGAGTGAAGGAGTTCCCAGCATGAACTCCAGACACCAGAGCACTCCCTGAGCGCCTGCAGCTACCTCCTGTCCCACACAGGGCTCCCTGTTCCACACCACAGGCTGCTGCCCCTAACCTGGCCACCACCTGTGCCAGAGACCAACTCTGCCAGCTGGGAGCCAGAGCAACTCTCCTCTCTCCTGCCACAGGCAGAGGAAAACCAGATCAACTTCAGAGGACAACATATATTATGATTTTTGTTTCCCTTTCAACAGATTTTCCAACAAATACAGAAGGAAACAGTTATCATTTACGAATGACAACAGAAAGTGCTCTCAGGGAGGGGCTCTGAGAAAACAGCACCAAATATATTATTTAAAAAAAAATAAAATTAAACATTATTTACAAAAGTAGACTTCTTAATGTGGGTTGGGTTTGTTGGGTTTTTGTTTTTTTTTTTTTCTGCTTTGTATATATTATCATCTGAATATTTTTTACAGGGATCAGGATTTCACATCAGCTAATCCACCAGGGCTGAGCTTTGGGGTAGATGAGGGTGATGTAAACTCGCAGGTGCATGCAGCTTGCTACAGACGAGGCTGCCACATGAAAAAGAAGCAAAGCTCGCTGCTGTTCGTGCTTGCTTGAGGATGTCACCCACAAAAAGCAGCACCACAAGCACTTGGTGCTCTGGATTCAGCCATGGCCTGCCCAAGGAGGCACTTTCCATGGGCCACATCTCCAGCTTGGAAGTAACAGTCCCACCCTGCCCAACCCGGCCGGTGACGAACGGGCTGTGGCCAGCTCACCCGACCGGAGTGATGCAGCCAGGGAGGTTCTTTGGTTATGCTCTGAACATATCACTGAACCAGTCATTAGTTTAGCCTGTGCTGGCTGTGGTAGCCACCAGCACACAGATCTGATTGCCCTGTCTGGTCACCAGCTCATGACACTGTTGTGTGTCTTGTACATTACATCACAGAGGAGCTAGCAGCAGACTGGAAAGCACTTCGTGTTTAATGGACACACGGCAGAGAGCAAACGCCACTGAGCCTCACCAGCTCATTCTGCCTCACCTCCCTGTGTACTGTATTAAAGTCCCTCCATAGATCATTCTCTGGTGGTGAGGACACTCACAGGCACATCTATTTTTTTTGAGTCAGGGCTTGAGGCCAGATTCTCATCAAGTGATGGGACAAAACCAATTAAAACCAGATTAAGATCTTGCCGTGTTCAAGCTTAGACTGGTTGCCATTAAAAGAGTAACCCCTGTGAACAGTTAAAACCAGCCTGATCTGATGGATCATCCTCCTTTCTTGTCCCAAATATATGGATAAAAATATTTACATCTGGTAGCTCTCTGTAGCAGCTGATCTCATTTCTCAGAGCAGTCCTCCAGACAGCCCTGCCCTTGCATGGCTTTGTCACAGGCAATCACGCTAACGACCAACACGAAACCATGAGCCCCTCTGGGCTCTTTTCCTCTTATTAAGGATTTGGGCTTATCCCTTATTTCTCCCAGCTTCAACCAGACCCCTGTAAAGGCTACATATCTTGGGGGGGACTGAAGAGCTCTCCAAAGGACACAGATTACTTCCCACTAGCCAAACCCTGTCATGGATCACCAAGGACAGGAGATAGGGACCAGGTCAGTAGTGCCAAAGTCAACAAGGCAGCAGGTACTGCAGAGTTTTTGATTTCCAACTAGGTTGTTACCACTGAAGGGAGAGTGGATGATGGAAACAATCACAAACAAAAGCTGAAGCAATTGTTACACAGCCACAGCAGAAAGGGTGAAAGCAGAAGCCATCTCCTAAGGCTCATCACAAACTGAGCCAACCCCATCCGCTGCAGGGGCTGCAGCCAGCCTCCACCTCACTGCTCTCCCCAAGGCTGTGAAGAAAAAGCAGCCTTCCTTCAGGTGGGCCATCAGGTTTGGGTTTCACCACAAGGACCTAACAGGTAAGTTCCACCCTGATCCACAAGCAGCATCTCTGCTCACATCTCCTTCCTTTAACAGCAGAAACCTCCTCAGCACCAGCCCTGCGTCCTGATCCACTCAGAGTCTCTCAGGGGTGGGGACAAGCAACAACAGATTACAGCTCCAGAGCTTGGGTTTCGTAAGGAGTTACAAACCCCTGCACAATGCTCTTTCCTTCTGGATTAAGGAAGATTTCGCCCAATGGATTAACCTACTTGAAAGAATTCCACAAACAAAAAGAAAATTCACTCAGAGATCAAACTAATTCAGTTAAATAGACTTGAGTTATGCACCAGATACTGGCTGGACTGTTGCAGAGCAAACTTCACATTGTCATTTATGTCTAACACAGCTCCCCTCTCACACATGATGCCCCTTCCCCACCAATCACCTCGGGAAGGTCCACAGTAATTCAACATAAAAAACTTAAAATGGGAAGGACTTGTCCCTTGCAGTTATGATGTCCACATCTACCCCTCCCCTTTAAACTCCAAGGCATAGACAACATCAGGGCTACGGGGAAGATTTTTTTTTTCTGTTCCCCCTGTGCCTGCAACAGGCCTCTGGGAGTGGGAAAAGGGTGGAAGGATTTGGGGAGGATACCTCATGGCTTGAAATATCCACCTGTGCAATACTGCTACAACTGCCAGGCTCCTCTGCTCCCTCCTCTCCCCACTTCTCTGCCAGGCTCCAAGAGCAGAGCTGATGGCTGGGGCCTGAAGTTCAAGGAGAAGATTCTGTAACAGCATTTTCCTGCTTGCACTTGTGATGGTTTGGTAAAGACCCCCAAGGAGGGGGGTGGTGCAGGAACTGAAGGGGTACCCTGTGTTACTGAGTGTGTCCCCATCCTCCTCTGTGTAATTCTCTCTTTGTTGCCTGACACATTGCCTTTTTTTCCCCACCTGTCTTATCTTCTAGGCTGCAGCTCCAGCCCTCTTGTGCCTTGGTTTTCTCCTCCTCTCTGCAAGGCTCAAGAGTCAGGATTTGGTTTCTCCAGCTGGGAGGATGTTCCCCACAGCTGTGCTCTGCTGGGACATTTGGCCTACCCTGAAACAGCGAGAGAAAGGAGAGGCAGGGAATCTCTCCAGCCTTCAGGTCCTTTCCCCGCTCTCCCTCAACAAGAAGTTGATAATGGCAAACAAAATACAGATTTGCAATTAGCTTGCTGGGGGAACTGGTTATGACTTGTGCTCAGCCAGCTCAGGCTGAAGCTCCAGCGAGGGAGCAGGGGGTTTACGCTTGGGAGAGAACACAGCTCGAGGTATTCTGTCCACTTAGACAAGTAGATAGTTTCAAGCCTTGGTTAACCAGGACTTAAAGGAGAAGTACAGTGTCAACTTCTGATGACTTCCCCACTCCCACCCCCTATTCACCTTCTCCTGCCCCAAACTCAGGTCTTCCTCCCGCACAGAGACCTCCTGGTAAAATGCCACCACAAAGCCACCATCAGTTTGTACTCAGGCAGCGGTCACGGCGGAGCGGCTGTCGGGCGTTCGGTGCATTCTCTTAGCCAACGCCAGAACAGAGAGAGAAGCAGCCAGGGTCAACTCACAAACAGATACAAAGCAAAGAGACAGAGAGACAGAAATTTAGAGGCCAGTCACCAATAAAGATGGAGAAGGGTGTGAAGATGCTCCCAAACTGCAGAGCCTCTAAATGCATGGAACCAAGCGTTCAGTCACTCTCTCACTCTTGGATACAATGTTCGGTTGGATGGCATTCTCTTACACGCTGCTAGGGCTGGGCTCTTCCCATTCAATCCCAGCCATTATCCTTGATCATGTGAGCTAGTTCAATGATGTATTTGCCTTCTTTATACTTCTGGCTGCTTTCAAAAGCGTGTTCCTGTGAAAAACAAACAAGGAGAAAGAATCAGATCAAGATGGTATCAGAAGCAATGCTGGTACCAGTCTTAGCCTTGTCTGCACAGCACAGCAGTCAGAGTGCAAGGCTCTCCTGTTGGCTTCCAGGAAAACTGTTGCAAGAAACCTGAATCCTCCTTTTATTAACAGCAGATTCTCCTCCTGGCTTTTAGGAAAACCATGTTGGAAGAATCCTGAATCCTTCCTTTAGCTGTCTTTAGAGGCTGGAATGAGAAAGAATGATTGGCACCAGGTAAGCATGAAGCTTTCTGTAGGCCCACACCAGCTGCTCCTTGACTATGCTTCAGGAATCACTGGTGACAAAACTCACTTCTTCTCTCTAGGGTGGTCTGAGGAAGTACTGTTGTTTGTTAAGGAGGCAGAGGCCCTCTGCTGAAACGTGCTGTAAAAGCATGGAGATAGATCCTGGCAAATTTCCTGAATGGTGCAAGGTGGCACTGAGGGACAAGAAGGATCCACCCTGCCCAGATGTGTTGGCAGCTACAGAAACATGTGGAGCTTCAGCACTGCAGAGCTGGAGGAGAAAGGGAATCTATGGGACCCCTAACCCGAAGGGACTGCTGTTATTGAGGCTGCATCCTCAAAAGCAGCTCAGCTGTGCCCAGGTGTGCTGTCTGCACGTGATGCACCTCAAAGAGTGTCAATTCTCTTGCTGGAGAGACTTGTTTACAAAACTGTGTGTTTTGCTTTACAATCAACTCAATTTGAGCACTTGATGCCTTTCTCCAGTGTGAGAGCCATGCTGTGTTTCTGCATGAATTCCTCCTGCATCCATTTTTGATGCTTTTAACTTTTTATAGCCTTTCAACTGATTTATTAAAGACTATTTCTGTCCAGAGGCCACAGACACAGTGCAGAGTTGGGTTAGACACTGGCCAAAACGTTTTGACAAGCAAGCACACTGCGTGCCTCCTGAAGCAGAAATCAGGATGCAGCATAAGCCTTTATTTGAAGGTAATTGAATTTATGAAGAGCAAGAGACAGCAAACAGATAAACTCATGTCCAACAGCATTTCCACTGGGAAGGCCACAGGATTAGCAATATATGGATCATTCTATTACTCTGACATCATCTGGGGGAAGGGGAAAAAAAAAAAAATACAGTGTGAATCACAAGACTGACTGCAGTTATCCTCATTTATATTAAGTATCACTGAGGGACACCCACCAAAGCCAGGCCCACGGTGTATATTCTTAGTAAAACAATACATTAGTCACAGAGGGATCCTGCTCTGAATGAGTGCAACATGCACAAGACAGGAGGGAAAATGGAAAGGCATGAAGGAGGCTAAAAAAAGAAAAGATGTGGCTAAAGATGTGGCTGCAGACCAGAACCTGCATTTCTGGTTCCCAAGTGAATGGTCTGTTCCACCAGACCTCGTTACCACATACAGCCCATCTGGAAGGGCTGGAGCAAAGAAATCCACAGGAAAAAAAAAAAAAGAAAAAGAAAAAAAAGAAAAAAAAGGCAACCACCAACCCCCCAAACACCAGTGATACTCACATATTTCCAACCCAGTGTGGTTTTGCAGTTTTCACAGTAAATATCTGCAACCGCATGTAATCCTGTTAACAACACTCGCTCCTCTGCGGGGCCACAGCCCACGTTAACTCTGGGGAGAGAGCAGAGATCTCCCTGTCAGTGCCTGCCCACAGCCAAGCTGACAGCAAGGTCATTGCAGTGCTGGAAAAACCAGGCAGTTCACAGGATCACAGGGTGTTAGGGTTGGTAGGGACCAGAGCAGGTCTGTATCTAATCTAGCGCAGGTCGCACAGGAACGCGTCTGGATGGGGCTTGAAAGTCTCCAGAGAAGGAGACTCCACAACCTCTCTGGGCAGCCTGTGCCAGTGTGACCCTTGCAGTAAAGAAGTTCTTCCTCAGGTTGAGGTGAAACCTCCTGTGCTGTCATTTACATCCACTGCCCCTTGTCCTATCCCAGAGCGCAAGCGAGCAGAGGCTGTCCTTGTCCCTTCCCTCCTGACCCCCAGCCCTCAGATATTTATTAGATCCCCTCTCAGTCTTCTCCTCTCCAGACTAACCAGCCCCAGGGTTCTCAGCCTTTGCTCATCAGGCAGTGCTCCAGTCCTTCATCATCCTTGTAGCCTCTGTTGGACTCTCTCCAGTAGATCCCTGTCCCTCTTGACCTAGGGAGCCAAGAACTGGATGCAATATTCCAGGTGAGGCCTCACTAGGGCAGAGTAGAGGAGGGGAACCTCCCTTGATCTGCTGGACACAACCTGCTTAGTGCACCCCGGGATCCCATTCGGCTTCTTGGCCACAGGGGCACACTGCTGTCCCACAGGTCACCTGCTGTCCACCAGGAGCTCAGCACACTGAGGACCACAGCTGTGTCCAGAGCAAAGATCTCTTTGCAGTTCCAGAACAGAACGAAAAAAGGTGAAAAGAGAATTTTTATTTGACCGTAAAGCTTTGGACAGAAGATTAATAACATTCCAGCAAATTGCACTAATTAAGGCATTTGAGAAAGATTTTCATTTTCAAATTGGTAAAATGGTACTTTCACTTGCCCAAATGGAAGTGGAATCAGCAGTTCTGCTGAAAGACATCCCAGCAGGGATCTCACCAAAAGGGAGCTGCTGGGAAAATGATGCTTCCTTTTTCTGCTAGCCCTGCAAAGCAAGCTTGCAGATACCCTCTACTCTCCAGGTTCACAAAACTCTCTTTGGTCCAGCTACATTCTCAGAGAAGAGAATGACTCATCCATTAGCTCTTACTCCTCAATCCTTGACAAAAAACCCTTTTCCTGTGGGGAAACATTCTGTATTAACTGGATACGGATAACTGATTATCTGAGCCCCCAACATAAAATCAAACAAGAGTCAGTGCTATTTCCTGCCTCTCCAAGCACTTCCAGCAAGCTCCCAAGGCTTAGCTGAGATTTTCTAAAGGCAGACCAGCCTTTTGTTCTCTTCTTCATTAGGGTTTCTTAAATCTCCCCTAAGAGATGCAGAGGTGGCATAGATGAAGTTATACTCACACTGAATTGAAGAGGTATGCTCGTCCTTGGCTTCCTTGGAAGGACTGCAAGGCAAGAAAACAAAGTTCAGTTGGCTGGTTGAGGGAAAAAAAGGGTAAAAAGCAGGACCTGTCCTTCACCAGTGCAGTAATGGTTGTCACAGCAGCTGTGAGCCAGGGCCTGACAAACACAGACAGCTCCAGTCCTCGGAGCACAGCGTCAGGAGACAGATCTCACCCTGCAGATGGGGACAGCTGCCTCCAGTTCTGACCCCTGCCCATTTCACAGAGGGTGCTGGGAACTCCTCCTGCTCTCACCAGCACTGCCACTCCCCTACCAGCCCAACATACTTCTCAAGAGTTGTTTTCTCTCTTATATGCCAGCAATAACCATTTTCACCCTTTGAGACCTGTTTATGAATTTCACACTACTGCCTTGACCTTACCTAATGCAGCCTTGCTGCCAAGTATTCATCTAAATCCCTTTTCTAAAGGTCTGGTGCTCATGGAGGCTTCCCAGGGCACTTGGATTCCCCTTAGGAAGACTGCACAGGTGGATGCTGAGCCAAAGAGAGGGACTAGGACCTATCTGTGCAAGGTGCTGTGTACACAAACACAACCTCTAGTCTAGTGACTTCACAGAAGACCTCAGTCTTGCTGAGGTGCCTGCAAGCCTTCACATTCCAGGGAGGTCTTCAGGACAGGATCTAAACGTGGGATGAGATACAACTAGATAGAGATGAACATGCACAAAGAGAACCAGAGCACAGGAAACCACAGCAGATCATCACCAGGCATGGCACATCCTCTGCCCCATGTTTCCTTGGGATCTTAAAGCATCACCCTGAGAAGGCAACATTTTGAAGGGAGAGGGGCAATACCAACCCAGCAGGACACGGGGAAAAGCCAACAGGCCTGCAAGAGCCAGCAGAATCCATTTGTGCCAAGCCTGTAACATTGCCCCATGCCAGTGCCATGCTTACAAGAGCTGGCTCAGGCAGCAAGTGCCACCTGCATTTTTAATGGCAAGCACACACTGAATTAAGCATTGGGTGCTCAGGAGCAAGAGGGCAGCTGCTCTCTGTGCACAACTTACCTTACTGAAATACCTTTGAGAATTGATGCACTGAGGGGCAAGGAGCTGGGGAAGTCAAAGAGCAGCTTTTCTGGACCATTTAATCCTTTCCCTCCCACCTTACCAGGAGCCTTGGAACATTTGCAATGGAACTTGGACTTCAGAGTAAATGCTCTTAAAATGGGGGAGACAGAGTTTAGACAGACAAAAAAGGAACACTCATGGGTTTATGTCCCCAGCCCACCAGCACTGTTCATCTCCTTAGCCATGCCTGAGAACCAGCAAGGCTGTAGATGGATCTGAACCCTCCTTCTTACGGTGACACACACATCTGCATGAATTATCTGCCTCCTCTGTGCTGAGGAAGCTGTTCATGTTTCCAGCTAACAGTCATCACTCCCAGAGCTGGGACACCAAACCATCAGCTCCAGTACTTCTTGGGTGCTGCCTAAGGGATCAGCAAGCAGCTCTGGGAGAGCCTGTAAGAGGTTCTCTCCATCATGAGTCCTGTCCATGTGAAAGGCAGAGATGAAAAATTCACTCACCAGCAGGAGAGAACAAAACACACTAAAGGTGTGGTTTAAAAGTGCCCTGACAAGAGATGAGTACAGCCTGGCACCATGGTCAGCCTGGGGCCCTTCTTGGTGTCAAGGCACTCTCCAAGTGGTGAAAGCCCACTGGAAGACCCCCACTTGCAAGAAGCCACGGAAAGGGCTCCTGACACACAGAGCAAAGGCACCTCTGTGGGCAATCACAATGCCATGGGGCATGCAGGCAGGGAGCCACAGCCAGCAATGAAAGCTGCCTGTGAGGTCTGGATGGCAGAAAGGGCTCTGCCAGCTATAATGGCACTGCCTGGCAAGAAGATTGCCTCGGTCCTGGAGGAATAACTGTTCTTCAGAGGAATCTGAAACCCAATATTAGTTGCCAGCCAGGGCAAGGCAGAGCCACTCTGGATTCAGAGAGGATGCCTGAGGCACTTGGGTATCTCTTTCAGTCAGACAAAAGCAGTGCCCTGAGGAATGCCTCTTTTCTTGGGAAGGAATTAAAAAGGACACATGGCTCAAGCATGTTTGTGTAATTGCATTTATTAGAGAGGCTTCTTTTAATCCTTCTGCAGCACTCCAGTTCTTTATTATTGTTACTGTCAGCTGGCTGATACCCCACATGCCAACTAGGTCTGGCCCGACTGCTACAAAACACACACTGCATTGTTTCAGCGTCCTGGGTGGTAAAGGAGGAACAAAAAGCTGATGCCCCCCGGGACCAGAAAGAAGAGTCCAAGGCAGCCTCAGGCAATGCTCTACCTTGCTACAGCAGCCAGCAGGGGCTGGGGCTGTGCCTGCTGCAGAAGAGGGATGCCAGCCTGCAAGGATGGACTGTGCAGGGGGCAGGGAACAGAAGGTCTCACAGCCACATGTGTGCCACCAGTACAAAGTGAAAGCAGATGAAGCTTGCTAACCACCCAGTCCTTCCCAGCAAATGCTTTTCCATAAACACCACAGTGACTAAGTTTGCCAATAACAACAACCACGGGAGCAAAGTTTTTATTGGGCCAGAAAGAGGATTTTCCGTTAGCGCTACAAAGGCCTGTCCTTAACAAACAACATCCCCAAACCCAGCAGCTTTGTGCTCAGGGCTTACTGGACACCATCCCAGCCCATTCCCAGGGGACAGAAGCACCCTTGCAGAGGTGTCCTTCCTTCCAGCTCATGCCACTGCCTTAGAGTATCTAATGGCAAAAAAATCAGAGGAATGTCTCTCCTGTCCAAGCAGAGCTCTTCAACAAATGCCACTGCTCAGCTTCCAGTCTTAATGCTCACCCTCCAGCCAGCTAAGGATGTGGCAAACTGTGTAAAAAGGGAGAGAAGTCTGGCA
This sequence comes from Ramphastos sulfuratus, assembly GCA_013399055.1. NCBI lineage: Eukaryota > Metazoa > Chordata > Aves > Piciformes > Ramphastidae > Ramphastos > Ramphastos sulfuratus. The sequence goes on along the minus strand of WBNM01011713.1, from coordinate 10,549 downwards.
ACCACCAGTGGCTCACCAGTGCCTTCAGAAGGGAAAGGTGAGAGAGGATCTGATTGATGTCTATAAATATCTGAGGAGTGGGTGGCAAGATGAAGGTGCAAGGCTCTCTTTGGTGGTGCCCAGTGATAGGACAAGGAGCAATGGGTACAAGCTGGAACACAGGAGGTTCCACCTCAACACCAAGAGAAACTTCTTTACTTGTGAGGGTGGTGTCCAGAGAAGGGCCACGAGGATGATGAGAGGGCTGGAGCTGCTCTGCTATGAGAAGAGACTGAGGGAGTTGGGGCTCTTCAGTCTGGAGAGGTGAGGTCTCTGAGGTGACCTGATTGGGTTGTTGCAGTATCTTAAGAGGTACACCAAGAAAGCTGGGGAGGGACTTTTTAGGCTGTCAGGTAGGGATAGGACTGGAGGGAATGGAACAAAGCTAAAAATGGGGAGATTCAGCCTGGATGTTAGGAGGAAGTTGTTCAGCATGAGGGTGGTGAGAGCCTGGAAGGGGTTGCCCAGGGAGGTGGTGGAAGCCTCATCCTTGGAAGTGTTTAAGGCCAGGCTGAATAAGGCTGTGGCCAGCCTGATCTAGTGTGAGGTGTCCCTGCCCATGGCAGGGGGCTTAGAACTGGATGATCCTTGTGGTCCCTTCCAACCCTGACTGATTCCATGATTCTATGGAGCACTGGAACAGGCTGTCCAGAGAGTTGTGGAGTCTTCTCTAGAAACTTTCATGACCCATCTGGATGCATTCCTGTGTGGCCTGCCCTGGGTGATTCTGCTTTGGCAGGGCAGCTGGACTCAGTGATCTCTGGAGGTCCCTTCCAACCCCAAGCATTCTGTGATTCTGCATCGTTGCTGCCTGCAATACTAAGCTGACTGCATCTTTACAAAGGTAGCAGAGGCACGTTTTAACTGGGTCTTGTAACCTCAGCACTTTCTGGTGATGTTCCTGCTCTGCTGGCACTCCAGAAAAAAGGGCAGAGGCTGTGATGTGCGGTGTGAAAGCAGGAGCAGCTGTATTTAAACACAGACACGTACTCTGTGTTGTTTTAAGAGGCACACAAAGAGACTTCCACAACCATGCCAGGTTTGCCCTGAGCAGTGCCAGTCAGACCTAATTCTTATGCTAGGCATTTGCACTGGGTAGATGTTCCTGATACACAAAGGTGTATCTCACACGTACACTTGTACATCTTATTCCCTAAAACAACAGCTCCTGGCACCGCTCTCCAGCTACAAGGAATGGAAGGGATATGCTGTTGTTGTTGGTTCCCACTGAAAGCCCAAGCACACATTTCTCTCTGCACTGCTCAGGCTCAGTGTCTGGCTGGAAACACATCTGTATATGCCAGCAACAAAACTCTCCCTCCCCATCCTCCCTCAGCTCTCTGAGAAATGCTACAGGCTTCTGCCACGGGCTTGTTCCTCCTGACTCTCACCTCCAAGAATCTTCCCTGCTCCTGGGTGCTCTGCTCAGCATGGAGGCATCTGAAAGCTACAGGGCCTAAAGAGTGCTGATTCGAGTACCCAGGTGGGAAACCACAAACCTGGAGTCAGCTCTTTGGCTGCAGATCCTTGCCTGCCAAGCTGCCTCTCCTTACAGCAGAAGCTCCATGTTAAGATGCCTTTGGCAGCTGCTCTGGTTTAAGAAGTTCCTATCACCCAATTTAGAGACACTCATTATGGTCCCTTCAGCTGTGATGGTTCCAAATTAGATCTGTGAAATCATTCGTTTCAAAACCACTCTGTGGGGGGTGAGTGGGCTTGAGGGGAATAGCTTTCCCTCCTTGTACCACATCAGGGATCCAGTTTAAAAGGGCAATCACACAGACCACTTAATAATCACAGTCTGGGGGCAGACACAAATGGCTCAGGGTAGGAAGTTCTCAAACGGAATTTGCTGGCAAAGATGCGCAGTGCAGAACTGCAGCTCTGGTGAGAGACAGTCTGCAGGATGGGGAGTTTGGGTTTCACAGAGGCTGTTAAACCAGATCTGCTGCAGAAGGAAGCCTAGCATGCAGCCAGCATCTGAGAAGTGCCAGCTCCTTTGTGGCAGACACATTCTGCTCACTGGAGATGGACTCAGACTGCAAAACTCTAAGCTGAATCTTTGTACGTTCAACACCCATGACCTTGGGAGCTGTCATTGTGGTTTAGTCCACGTGTTATATTCTGGCCTCAGCCTCAAGTGCTGAATCTCTCTGCTCTGAGCAAGGCTGCAGACTCCTGCAGAGCACACAGACAACCACAGAGGCAGAGAAGGGCCAAATGCCTCCATGGCTCCAGCCTGCTCCATGTTCCACCTGCCTTCCCATCACCATCACATCTCTGCACTTGCAGATTCCCATTACTGGTGACCACTGGAGACACAGAAGGAAATTTTTCCATTCAGTCATTCCAGACAGGGAGAGGCATGAATTCTGAACGTGCTCCAAACACACCCACACACCACAGACCTCTTCCCCAGTACCTACAGCTCCTCATTCACTGCACAGCCCACTCAGCAGTTCCACACACTGAACAAATGACAGGATTAATACCCCAAGTCTCTGTGACAGCGTTCAACAATAGGCTAAACACAAAAAGAGCTGGCTGGAATCATCTGGAAAAATAGGAAGCAGTTGCCAGGACTAAATGGCTCCATACTGCTGCTTGTTCTCTGCAGACTGCAGCAGAGAAGGCCCTCACTTACCTATAGCCAGCTGGCAGCCTTTGAAGAAACCAATAAAGCAAAAATGAAAAGGCAACTGGTCCCAAGGAGGTACAAGAGAAAAAAGGAACAGAGTGTGCCCCTCCACACCACCCTCTTGAAAGCTACCAGCAAGTCTCCCTGCAAGGATGCAAACAGGAGCAGGGAGCCCAAAGCCGCTGCTGGAGATCAGCGGCAGTCAGCACGTCCCAGGCAATGTGAAATGGCAGCAGCAGAAGCCAAATGACCACAGCCATCCAGACTCTCCAAAAACCAGGACGTTGTTTTCTGTGCTTGTAATATCCTCATTGGGGCAGAACAGTTGAGAAATGGTATAAGGAACAACCTGGTTTAAGAGGCACTGAAGCCTGCGTGAGAGAAGTTCACCCAAGGATCTCTCCAGTGCTAGCTGCTAGCACTGATTTCCCACCCACACCTACCACTTTTGTTTTTAAGTAATTGCAGCCATTTGCACAACACCACCTGTAAATTTTATCTGTTCCTTTAGCACTCAATCCCAATTCCTATTGGCTGCTATCCCACCTACCAACCAATATCAGACAGAAAGCTCTGCCTTAATGGCACCTTTCAAACCCTATTAAGGGTGGCAAAACCGATTTGGTTCAAAGGTGGTTCAAAAGCTAAGCCCTGTGATGTGTGTGGAGGAGCACTGCACTAGGGGTATGATGACTCTACCAGGAGCTTACTCATGACTCACTGTGCAGTGCCAAGAAAGCTGGGAAAATATAACCAAAGAAGTACCTGCTGCAGGTCAGAGGATCAGAGAACTGCTTGAGTTGGAAAGGGGACCTTAAAGACCACCATGGGCAGGGATACCTCCTGCCAGGGTCTTGCCCTAGACACCAGGATCTGTTTCCACCATCTACTTGCATCATGCTCAAGGGACCATCAGTTCAATTACTTGGTCCCTGTATCTGCACAGACTACAGAGCCCTCCTCAGGGTTCATTAATTCCCCCTTGCTCTTCCTCACAGAAGGGACAAGCAATGATCAGATTAAACTGAGATTCAATTTCGCTCCGATTCTGCCAGAGACAGACCCCTGTCAAGGGAAGAGGTTCCATTATTCCTCCTTGTGCACAGATGTGACCTTACCCTCTTCCAGCCTTACTCCTGACTTTTAATTGAGTTTTAACATGGGGCCTTAATGCTATTTAAAGCCCAAAAGTCGATATGGAATTAGTGGACCAAACTCATCTCTGGGGTAATTCAATTAATTCAGCACGGCCTTATTCCCCAGCAGCTTATGCTGCTCTGCGAGTACACAGTGAGTAACTACAAGCCTGCTGTGTTTCATCCTACACCTGAGCAGTTTTACACCATGTTTGTGTCTCAGACTGTGTAGTCTGTGAGAAGGGAGGTGCACAGATTGGAAAGATGAAAGATGCTACTGCTTTTTGTTTTCATTATGCTGATGGGAGATGTCATTGCAGCATTTTCTCTGCCTCCTGGCAGCAGCAGGTGTTCACTGAACCCCCTCAATCCCTCCACACCAGGGAGCCCTCCACCAAAGCAGGGGGGGAGCTGTGTTCCTGATAAGAGGCTTTTGTCCTAAGAGGAACCAACTCAGCACTTTCACTGCACAGGATAGGTGGGGACAGACTGTGGCCAGATAGTGCAAAAGGTCTGAAAGCACACCCACAAAAACACCAGCAGGCATCACCTCCTCCTCCCCTGGAACAACCCCTCTGCTGCTCAGAAAGGCTTGGGTGATGATGCTGTCAGGGAAAAGGTGAATCTAATGGAGCAAAGTGACTTAATGACCTCACACTTCTGTTATATCCCACTTCTGTGGGAAAAGCATCAATCCCTGCTCTGTGTGCAGGAGGAGAACCTCAGCCCCTGGAGCTTCAGGACCTGGGTCTGAGTCCTCTATCCCTGGTGCCACAACCAGCAGAGAGTGAAGGGCAGGACTCTCTAATGAGGCTGCCAAGAAGTTTGCTGTCACCATCAACTGAAGCCATCTCCAGACTTACTCACACTTACAAAATCCCTTCAGTGTTCACACAGCTTTCATGTCACAGATGCTGCTGTACCTTGAAATCCAGGTGTCCCAGTGCCACATGCCAGCCTCCCCCACTTCTGACCCTTAAAATGCTCAGCCTGGCTCAATGTTCAGGGAAATGTTAGCAGTAGCTGAGTTGATTGTTAAAGAAGACTGCTTGGTTTTGAGAGTTGAGATTCTGTTGTCCTCTCATGTCTCTGGGAGTTGAAACTCAGACAAATCAGCACTGGCCACAAGATTCCCAAAAACGCTAAGGAAAAAAACATTGTGAGGTGCAAGAGGACACTCAGCACACACCCTGCAGGGTTAGCTCCACCATAATCAGCACTGCTCGGGAGGATGGAAAACGAAGAGGAGCAGGGAGAAGCCTGCTCCCGCGGGAAGCGAGCCCCAGAGTGCTGCTCCCTCCTGCTCGTCCCAGCGGCCCCGGGCGCAGCAGCACAGCACCAAGGTGACACCAATGCTCTGATGGGGCTGGGTAGCTCCCAGGCACACAGGCTGTACAAACAGATGGAAATGGGTCAGGGTCCAGGAGCAAACTCCCAGTTATCAATTCATGTGTCAGGAGGACTGCCCATTACCACCAGAGGGGAGATATCTTTCAGAGGGAATTTCTACAGTGCTGTTGCAGTGGAGAGGCCTCTTTGGAGGTTTTGCAATTAACAGAGAGCAGGCTTCAGGGAAACAAAAATTACCTAGAAGCAAAGGGTTTGTTTTTCCTGAAGTGCACGGATTTCTAACATGGTTTCAGGCACTGCTCTGCCAAGCTAAAGCCTGAACAAGACTCTGTTGAGCACAGAAAGTAGCTGCTCTGTCCCGTTCTCCCTCCAACACGCCTGGCAGGCTGCCCTCCAGACTTTGCCTGGCTTCAAACCGTGCTCATCGTTGTTATCACGAGTCCTGTGCTAGTCCTCATTAAAGCCCTGGGTTGCTTTTATTTGTTCTTAAATGACTTTGTAGCCCACAGACTTCAAAGTGAAATTTCTAAACACGAATGCTAAAGGCACAAACAACTGAAGGCAAAGAATAAAACACAACAGATTTATTACTTCTATAAAACTTTGCAGCATTTTGGGGCTTCTCTTGTGATTTTGATGGGCTCTGGTTGCTGCTGTGCTTCAAAACGTGACTTTAGGATGAATAAGGATGGAAATACTGTGGGAAACAAAGCAGATGCAGCATTTACTTTAAAAAGAACTAACTCTGATTTATTTAGGGGGCACAAAAACCCAGCAGAGTAGGGTCAGGAGACACATTTCCCTCTTCTCTGTAGTCCAAGAAGGGAGGTTAGACTTGTGTGACCAAGAGCCCCCTGAGAGCAGGGAGCAACCACTCCCTCCCTTTCCTGTTCAGCTTCCCTCTGCCAAGGGAAAAATCCATTCCTGCAGTAACACAGCATGGGCAGGCCAGAGGAAAAAGGGTAGCACAGCTTCTGTGAGCATGGGTGGCTACCACATGCCCCACTTCAGATCAGGAGCTCAAGATCTACCAGAGATCTTGCAGAGCATCAAGTTCTTTGACCAGGTCAAAGTGGGGTGTAGATTTCTTCCTTGTCTCTTCCAGGACTCGTTGCTGCCAGGGAGCAAAGTGCTCTCTGTACACATGTATGGTACAGGTAAAATTCTCTTCTGCCTCATGGGAAACAAACCTCTTTAGAGAGAAGAGCTAAAAGAGATCTATGCTTTCCCAATCATCTCCACCACCTCCTGGAACTACACATTTTGACAGCAGACTGCTTAATCAGGCAAAAATAAGAGCAAGTGCTTTGCCTAAGTAGCATTTTTAAACCCATGGGAAGGAGTGGGGATGTAGGCATGTCTGAGAGAGCTGCTTTATTTCCCACATGGAGCACTCCAAACAAGCTGAGGCAGCCTGCAGAGGGATTAAAGAGAGGAAGCCACAAATTCCTGTACACAAAGACCACTGGCTAATTCCTGCTGGACAGTAAGTGGAAGGTCACATGCACCACGAGCCCAACACCTTCCCACCATCAAACCTGAGAGGCTTCCCAAGACCTGCCTGCTGCCAGCAGCCAGGTTTGTTCAGCTGAACTGCACCAAGCTCTTCACAGGAACACTGAGGACAGTGAGCAGTGGAGGAGGCAGGCCATCTGCCACCCACAAGGTGGCAAGCTCCACATTCACTGTCTGATCTAAATGACACAGGATGGGAGGAAGAAGTTAAAATCTTCCAGGTCTTCATGCTGGGCCTGATCCCCCCTACCTTCATGGATTCATTCCAAACAGACTCCAGCATTCCTAGATCTGCAGGAAGTTCAACTGGACTTTGGCATCTCTGGCACTTCAGTCATGGTGATACTCATTGAGTGCAAGCCTTTATGTTTTGGTATGTAAAAGAGCAATACAGAAAGAAGTATTTCATTGTTTACTGTGAAAAACTAAGGAGGATGGCAACAAAGCCCAGAGGTGTCTTTCTGGATACAGAGACTGAAAGTGCATTTCCATCCTGGTGAAGCTGCAATGGCTACAGCAGCAGCTGTGGGGGTCTTCTCCCACATTTTTGAGTGCTGTTGACTTCCTGTTGGTTAGTGCTGGCTCAAAGCATCCAACAGTCAAATAATTTTCAAAAGGAGTGGCGAGGGGGAGAGTAAAGCCCTTTCCTTCCACATTAATTATTGCTACTGTATGGGTTTGAGAGGGAAACACAGGACAGAACTAGGATGCAAGATGGAAACTGCTAATGCAACAAGTTATTTAATTAGCAGCATAATAGTGTCTGTCCATGTACCAGTGGAATGCTGCACTCTGTTAATACAGCTGCTAAGCTCACAATAGCACCAATGCTGACCAGAGCAGACTTGCTTTGCAGCAAAAGCACTGCAGTGAGGTGAAGCCACTATGCCTGCACTTCACTGCTGAAAAGATTCATCAAAAGTTCCACTTTGCTGTTCAATCTGTTGCCCAAGTTCTGAGTGTTTGTCTCTACCATAACACAAGTGGTGTGGTAGTGGAAGTTATTTTACTGCTGTGGATATGGCCTCTGTGGAAACAATAATGTGTGTGGCAGAGGACGGGGCCCCCCATACTGAGGTTTCCCAGCCAGGGCAGATTGTAGGACTGGCCCAGCCTCCCCCAGACTTGACACAGACCCCATGTGTGCTCATGGCTGCATTTCCCTCCAGCCTCCCCTCTCAGGGCTGGGCTGGAGTTGAGGTGTTCACATCTGAGATAACTCCGTAAGCAGCTAAACTTCATCTGACCTTAACTGGTTCCTCCTGTAGCAATCACTGCTGAAGGGAGACAGATCACTGGAAAGCTTCAAATGCCAGGTTGCAGGGAATGAGAGTCTCAGTCTCCACCTTTGTTATTGCTACTTATTCCGACAGCTTGGACTTCTGTGCAAACCCAGGGGTATTTTAAGAGAGGAGACTCTGGGTGGAGTTTCCTTGTGTGCTCAAGCTTCAGTCCTTGCCTGCCTGAGAAAAACTGTCAGGCCAAACACCTCTGACAGATGGATGCTGAGGCCCCTCTCCAGGAGAGGCCAGACTCCTGGAGAGTTCTGTTTCTTGCTGGCAGACATAACAGCTCCCTTAAAACAGATGTGAAGCCCTCTGATAGCATTTCCTGCTGCTATAAAATGAGATTGCAAGAGAAATTATCATGAGATTCCTCCTGAGAAGCCAGGGGTCTTCTCCTACAGAGGCAGTAGAGGAAAATGCAATCCCCACATGGCCCCCACATTGATGTGTGACTCAATTACAGATCAAATGAGGTCGCAGAGTTGAGACTCCTATCTGTGTTTTTCCCTGGGCTTGTTCTCACAGCTGTAAATCAGACTGGAAGTACACACCTGCATGGGGAGCTCACAGGGCAGCTCACCCTGTCAGCAAGGCTTCAAGCCTGCTGGCATTTCCTCCTCTTCCAACTGCTAGGGCCAACAACTGAGACACTCAGAGCAGCCAGGAAGGCTCAGACCTGATGAGCTCTGAGCTCCAGTTGTTCAGGATTTGCAGCAGTTGCAGCAAAACCCCTGATGATTCACTGTCCTTCATCCCTGGCAGTTCCCTGGATAATAAATGGGAACAATATTTTATTTATGCCCAGGTCATCAATTCTAAGGCAGAGGAAGGAGCAGATGAAAGGAGAGTTATTTCCATAAAGAAAGTGATGGATTAGAAAAAAATCCATTTTTACCCTGTCCCTCTTCCTTGACAGGGAATTCTAAACAGTTCTGAGTTATTACCTCTTCCCTTCTTTGTTGGGAGCAGAATGAAATGATTTTAAAAATCACAGAGCAATTAATTGCTGCACAAACACAATTATACAAGGAGGTACAAATCACCTTGGGCTCATTCTATTAAACAACCACATTCTGACTAAATAAGAGGCCTGATCCTGAGCTCCTTCAGATCCCATTACGGGCAGCAGGAACTGAGGGAGCAGGGTGACTTGTTGGGTAAGCCCCAGAGGGAGCAATTACATAGGACAGAAAGAGCTAATTTAGGCAACTGTATTATGGGCTAGGCACTACAAATACTCTTTACACAGCTCAGATTTCAGATCCTGACTTTTTTCTGCAGAGGGCATTTTTGTTTGTTTATTCCCTCTCAAAGAAAGGCTGCTCAGAGCTGATGAGAGGTGTTCAAACCACAGCTTTTGAGCCCCATTCCCCTCCTCCCTGCTGCAACAGAGGCCAGGCCAGCAAGGACAGCAAACACCAATCTGTTTAGTAAAGGTCCTGAGGGATGAGTTTGATTGCAGGAGTTCAGCTCTGCCTAATCAGTGCTCAATTTCCTGGTCAAAACCCTGAAGGAAAAGGCTCCAATTTTACAGCTTTGATGGCACATTGTTCTGCTGCGAGCTGAAGTGCTCTCAACCCACACTAAAGTTTAAAACTTCATGGGAGCCAAGAACAAGACACCATACCCCAAGTTCACAGCAGTGAAATAGGAAGCTAAAGAACACTAATGACTTCTCACAGACCTGCTTTGCTGTTCATCACTTCCAGCCTGAACTCCAGCAACAACTGCAATTAAGAGCAAGCTTTGAATAATATCCCAAAGTGACAATTCATTAGGGAACAAGAGCTGAAAAGCAGGATCCAAAAGCTACTGGAGAGCTTCTGGAAATGTGCATAAAATTGATAAACCTGGTGCATAAAGAGCTAATAAATGAACAGAAGCTCACTGTGCAGTGCTGAGCCAGTAAGACTAATGCAATTATGAAATGTGTATGCTGTGAAGCTGTCACTGCTGAGCCTAAGGCTGGAACAATGAGACCAGCCCCATTTCCATTCCCAAAAAGATGTTGAAATGCTAAAGATATAGAAGAGAACCACAAAAATAATACAGAACTGGGGAAAAAAAATGACACCATGACAAAGTTGAATGTGTTTAGCTTATCAAAGATTGCTCAGGAGTGACCTTGGTTACTCCAAGGTCCAGAAAGGAGCAGCAGCAGGTACTGTAAATCAGTTCCACTAGCAAAAGAAAGCAAATAATGGCCCATGATAGGAAGCAGAAGCCAGGCAAATTTAAACTCAAAGTCTCTCATTTTTAATAGTAAGGATGATCAACCACTGGAAAAGCTGACTGAGGGGAGCAGTGAATTTCCCCTCCTGAAGTCTTCAATACTAAATGCTTTTTCTGAAAGATGTGCTGCAATCCTGATGAAAATCACTGGCCCATGCTCCAGGGGAGGTCAGGTGTGAGGATGTGATAGTTCCTCATGGCCTTAAGAGTTCATCACTGTGAAGCTGGGAACTTCAATTATATTTGGGAAGAAACAAGATCTACTTTTAAAGCAAGATGAAAACCTGTGGAATGGAAAATTCTAAGAGCCTTCCTCAGAAGAAGGGGATACTGGAGCCCTGTGTACAGTTCTG
>WBNM01011712.1:7823-36760 GCA_013399055.1 Ramphastos sulfuratus | reverse complement strand
AAAAAAAAAGGAAAAAGAAAACAAAAAGGCAAATGCACTGTTGAATAGTTCTGGGAAAGAAAGGAAGTTAAGGATTTTCCTGGAAGCAGTTGTAGGCATGTANCTTTGAGGTCCCTTCCAACCTTACCATTCTATGACTCTATGTGCCCTGCAAAAGAGAAGTTCCTGTGTCTTAGGCTGTAGTTTTTCTCACTTCTGTGAAAATTAGGAGTCCCTGCCCTGAAGAATTTACAGCCTGAGCCTGTGCTCACACTGCAGTGGTGGGAGTGACACTTTCTGGTACAGACACGAAAAACCAAGCAGCATTTTACAAGCTGACACCTACACAAAGTATTAACCCCGCTCCAAAACCCCCTGCATGAGGACAATGAGGCCCAAGAAGTGAAAACACAAAGTCCATATCTGCAAAACCCACCTGCAACTGCTGCAACAAGTTCTGACTCACAGAATCTCAGAATGCTAGGGATTGGAAGGCACCTCCAGAGAGCTCCAAAGTCCAACCCCCCTGCCAGAACAGGACCACCCAGGGCAGTTCACACATGAATCCATCAAGGTAGGTTTTAAAAATCTCCAGAGAAGGAGACTCAACAACCTCTCTGGGCAGCCTGCACCAGGTCTCCAGCACCCCATGTTGAGATGTGGAGACCCCAGGTCTCCAGTTTCTCCCCATGTTGAGATGGAAAGTTCTGTGATTGAGTTTACATCCATTGCTCCCCACCCAATCAGTGGGAATGACTGAAAAGATTTGGGGGTTGGACTTGATGATCTCTGGAGGTCCCTTCCAACCCCTAATATCCTGTGATCCTGGCTTCATTCTCCTGACAGGCATCCTTCAGATATTTGTAGGCATTGATAAGGTCCCCTCTCAGGCTGCCCTTCTCCACACTAAACAGCCCTGGGTGTCTCGGTCTTTCCTCCTGAGAGAGATGCTCCAGTCCCTTCATCATCTTTCCTCCTAAGAGAGATAGAGAGATGCTCCAGACACTTCATCATCTTTCCTCCTAAGAGAGATGCTCCAGTCCCTTCATCATCTTTCCTCCTGAGAGAGATGCTCCAGTCCCTTCATCATCTTTCCTCCTAAGAGAGATAGAGAGATGCTCCAGTCCCTTCATCATCCTCATAGCCACTGTTGGACTTTCTCCAGCAAATCCTTGTCCCTCTTGAACCAAGAAGCCCAGAACTGGATGCAATATTCCAGATGTGGTCTAACTAGGACTGAGTAGAGGGGGAGGAGAACCTCCCTAGACCTGTTCTAGTGCTGATGGTAAAACTCCCATGGAGAAGGTGCAAAGGAACTGCCTTGTGACCCAGTGGTTTGAGGGGAAAGGTGCTGACTGGGGTATAATTAAAGAAGTTTTTCATGATCCATGATAAAATCCCAGACATTGCCAAGCTAAAAGCATCACTTTCTTAAGCTGGGGAGGTGCTGGACTCACTGTCTCTGGAGGTGTTCAAGCAAAGTGTGGACATGGCACTTGGGGACATGGCTTAATGGCTGTGGTGGTGTTGGGTGGATAGTTGGACTGGATGATCTTAGAGGGCTTTTCTAGCTGAAGATTTCAAGCAGGTTTGATAAATAAATAAAAAGTTCTATGAACTCCACTGGAGCCAGAGTTCATTCCCATGAACCTTTGGTTGGAAAAGCCCTTTAAGATCATTGAAACCAACCATTCTCTAACTCTACCAAGGCTGGTAGAAGGGGACAATCACTTCCCTGGTCCTTCTGGCTGCACCCTTTTTGCTCCACTCCAGGATGCTTTTGGCCTTCTGGACAGAGGCTGGCTCATCTTCACCCAGCTGGCAGTCAACACCCCCAGGCCCACGAAAGCAGCATAAGAATGCAGGTTATTAGTAACACTGGTGACTAAGGAAGGCAAAAAGGCAACTCCCTGCTGCCAACAGAAGATACCTGGTGGAACCCAAAGGTGCCTACACACATCTTCTTCAGGACAGCAACTGCAGCCTTAGCATGGATGAAGCAACACATCCAAAGGGTGAGGAAGAGGCAAATCCTGCTGTGACTCAATCCTTGCACAGAGCAATTTCTTTTCTCTAGTTCTCCATGTTTATTTTAGAGATTTAATATCAGACCTTCCAAATTGCAGCTCTGACTCTCCTTGAGCATCACAGATAACTTATTAACCTGCCAGGTAGAATATATTTTAACCTCAAATAAAAACCTGGGTTGTCTGATTTCTCCACTGGCTGCCTGCCTGGGTGCCAAGTCAGGCTGATCCTGTACGCACAGACCTTAAAGTGTCTACTCCTTTTGGGTGGGGAATGCTCTCCAGAGTACATATCCCAAGGGGTAAACATTTGTTGCTGTTTTTACTGCTTGCTGAGTGAGTTTTCTTCATTGCTGGTTTGCAACACGACAGAAAACAAAGAGTAACTCAGAATGAGCAGCACCAAGACAGAAACAACTCCTGTCTCGTTCCTTAGGGGAGTGAAGTGTCTCAAGGGTTTGAGGCTGGAAAGCAGCAAGAGTTGTGTTGGGTGCTCTGGTGAGCCAAAGGTCTTTGAAGGTCACTTGCAAGTGACACTGAAAATGTTTCTGTCTGACACGGGGATATTTATTTTGTCCCAGCAAGAACAAATCTGATCCTCGTAAACTGCTCAAAGTTTTCTCTGAAGTGTGTTGTTTGGGGGGGGGAAAGGGAAAAGGGGGAAAGGGGAAAAAGGGGGAAGGGAAAAAGGAAAGAGGGAAAAGGAGGAAAAGGAAAGGTAAAAAAGGGGGAAGGGAAAAGGGAAAATGGAAAAGGTCAAAGAGGAAAAGAGGGGGAAACGAAAGGTAGAAAAGGAGGAAAGGAAAAAAAGATAAAAGGGAAAAGAGGAGAAAGGGGGAAATGGGAAAAGGAAAAGAGAAGGGGGAAAGTGGTTCTTCTCAACTCATCCTGCCTACTGATGCTTGTATTTGAAATAGAATAATAAACCCAGAGAATTAGTTTAGTTGGAAAAGACCTTTAAGATAATTGACTCCAACCATTCTCTAACTCTACCAGGGCTGGAGCTCAGCCATGGCCCTCAGCACCACAGCTCTGCCTCTTTGAAACACCTCCAGGGATGGGGATTCAATCACCTCCCTGGGCAGCCTGTGCCAGGCTTTGAGAACCCTTTGGGAAGAAGTTTCTTCTAATGTTCAACCTAAACCACTCCTGGTGCAACACGAGGCCATTTCCTCTCATCCTATCACTCATTACTAGAAGAGACAAACCCCTACCTGGCTCTAACCTCCTTTCAGGGAGTTGTAGAGACCAATGAGGTCTCCCCTCAGCCTCCTCCAGGCTAAACACCCCCAGCTCCCTCAGCTGCTCCTCACCAGCTCTGTTCTCCAGAACCTTCCCCAGCTTTGTTGCCCTTCTCTGGACCTGCTCCAGCCCCTTAATGTCCTTTTTTGGAGTGAGGGCCCCAAAACAACACAGTACCCAAGATGTAGCCTCAGCAGTGCCCAGTACAGGGCCCAAACCCTTCCCTGCTGCAGCTTGCCACATCATTGCTGACCCATGCCAGGATGCTGCTGGCTTTCTTGGCTGCCTGGGCATGCTGCTGGCTCATCTTCAGCCAGCTCTTAATCAACTCCCCCTGGTCTTTCCCTACCAGGCAGTTTCCAGTCACTCTGCCCCACACCTGGAGCATCAATGGGGTTGTGAATGAAGTATCAAGAGTCTGGATTTATTCAATCCCCAAACAGTTCCTTGTTTTCCCCTTCAAGCTCCAACCCTCCACCAGCCCCACCATGTCCTCTTGTTGACTCCCCAGGGGTGCACACAGCTGAGCCACAGGAGCCTGCAGACTCAACCAGGCTGCTGGAGATATTCCCTGCCACCAGGCTTGGCCAGTTCCTCAAATGCCAATTCTTCCAGCTGTGCAGAGCTGGGATTTTTCAGAGTCCTCTTAAGCCAGACCTTCCATTGCTTCCAACAGGAGAGTCACAAGCAGTGACCTTCCCTCAGAATATTTGTTCAGCTCTCCATCTGCATTTAGGAAAGCAGAGGTGAGACTGAGGAGGGGCAGGGGAACATCAAAGCTGCAAGCCAGAGGTCTCTCAGAGAGTTCTGCAAAAAATCACCTGAGGAAATATGTCAAGTGGTGGGTGTTAGGCAGTGATTTTTCATTAATTTTAATTACTGTCATTTGATAGGATAGGGGAAGCATCCTCAGTCCCTCTCCTCCAAATTGCACTGGGAGCCAGGCCAAATTTCTTCTCCACCTTTGGTTCCCTCAAGCAGTATTCAGTAATGGGAGCACTTTAACATGTTTAAATAAGAAGTGTAAATGCCAAACACTTCTGAATGAGAAGGAACCTGTCTCTTAAATGCTATATGAAGCCTTTATTCATAATTCTGTAAACTGAAAACCTGGATGGTTTGGCAGCAAATAAAAGGCTTGATCAGGCTTGAGAAGGGAGTAGATGGAACATCCCCATTTAAGGAAAACCAAAACAAAAGGGGAGAGTTACCAGCTCTAACTTCTCATAACCATTGATAGTTTGTGTGAAGGGTGGAGGGGAAAGAGGAGACAAACCCCACAGTCAGTTCCTTTGCTGGTAGCTTATTGTTTTCCTTTAGACATTTAAAATATATAATTATGGATATTTGAAGGGTGGGTGTCAGGAGGCTCTTTTCAGTGACAGTGAAGAAGTGATGGGCACAAGTTTGAACATAAGAAGCTCCATCTAAGCATGAGGAGGAACTTCTTTTAATTTAAGAGTGCTGGAGCCCTGGAGCAGGCTGTCCAGAGGGGTTGTTCAGTCTCCTTCTCTGGAGACATTCAAGACCCATCTGAATGCGTTTCTGTGTGACCTGCCTTGGCAGAGGGGTTGAACTGAATGGTCTTCAGAGGTCCCTTCCAGCCCCTACCATTCTGTGAAAACATCNCATCATCATCATCATCTAGTCCTGACTTCCTTGAGCCATGGTGACTCCAAATCTGCACCAGATTTGCATCACAGTGACATCATCATCATCAAGTCCTAACTTCCTTGAGCCATGGTGACTCCAAATCTGCACCAGATTTGCATCACAGTGACATCATCATCATCAAGTCCTGACTTCCTTGAGCCGTGGTGGCTCCAAATCATGGCCAGCCCAAGGCAATCTTCCATCATGCAGCCAGAGGCTTTCTTTGTGGTGCATTTTTCTCCAACCACTCAAGATCCCATGGCATAGAAAGGGAAATTTCAGGAGCAAATGTGTGATGGAGTCTATGTAGAAACCTAGATTTGACTGAGATCCTTCCAGGGCTGAATTACAACTAAGTCTCAGAAGCATCCTTCAGTGTTCAGCTGAAGATAATAGCAGGGATTTTCTCAAACACCCTCTAAGCTGTTCTTCACTTACAGAACATATCTCATTGGCTTGAAACTCACTTCACCTGTTTTAAATCCATTGCCCAGTACTGTAAAGTGGAAGGAATCAGTAAGTACACACCAGCAACTTCAAGGATTCATTGTCCTTCCTGCTCTCACTGCCATAATTAGTTTAAGGCACTCCAAAAGAATGTGGCCCAAAACCTCCTTCAGCTTCTACCTGACTTAGAGCGGTGAAGGCTGCGAGGATGCTGAAGGGCCTGGAACATCTGTGTGATGAGGAAAGGCTGAGACACTGGGGCTGTTTGGAAAAGAGAAGGCTGAGAGGAGATCTGAATCAATGTCTACAAATATCTGAGAGGTGGCTGTCAAGATGAAGGTGCCAGTCTCTGGAGTGCTGTTCAGTAATGGGACAAGGAACAATGGGTACAAGCTGGAACCCAGGAGGTTCCACCTCAACATGAGGAGAAACTTCTTTGGTGTGAGGGTGCTGGAGCCCTGCAGCAGGCTGCCCAGAGAGGTTCCGAAGCCTCCTTCTCAGAAGACTTTCAAGACTTTATGTTCATAAAGGCCTCTCCCAACCAAAAGGATTCTGTGAACTATGAATTCTCTGCAGGGAGAGGATATTTCACTCTGTGGGTGTTTCAGGTGAGCACCTGGCAGCCAGTGCTGTATTGAAATGGCACGAGCTGGACTTGCACTCTCCACCTCTTCACAAGCCAATGCAAAAGCAGCCCAGAGCCTACCATTGCCTTCCCCCATTCCCATGCTCCTGTCTTCTGTAACAATTTCCACACAGATACAAGATTAATGAGAACTCTTCTTCCTGGCCTTATCAGCAGCCTGGTTTCTGGCAGTGCTGAGGAGCACAGAGCACTGTTTACATCACCTGTGGTGTTTGTTTACCTTTGCACCACACCTTAGAGCCCAACCCCTCAAGAAATCTAACCAGGTCAACTCCTTTGCTGCTATTCTCTGGAGCTGTTTGGCACCAGGACCTGGAGATGTGACAAGACACATCTTTCAGCATCAGCACATTGGGAGGCTACATGCTCTGCTTTGAAACAGGGGGGGAAATTGATCCTGCAGGGCTGTTTACTTCAGCAGCACAGCTTGAAGGTGCTACCAGGGCACCTGCATGTTGCACAATTGCTATTTGTCTCTCAGCTGAACAGGAGCAAAGTTTGCAGCAGCAAAGGGGTTGTAGTGGGGAGTGCTGCAGCCAGCTTGCACAGCTTGTGGTTTAGAAAAGACAAAAGTTAATTAGCAAGATCTGTTCTGGACCCCACCTGCTCTCCTCCTGCATTGCATCCCCTCTGAACTGGCACTGCCTTTGGAATGGGAGCCTGTCTGAGCAGGTGGCACTAAGCTGGGAGGGAGTGTTCATCTCCTTGAGGCTAGGAAGGCTCTACAGACCTGGCCAGGCTGGCTTAATGGGTTGAGGCCAATGTGATGGGGTTCAACAAGGCCAAGTGATGGGTCCTGCACTTGGGACGCAGCATCTGGACTTGCTTCAGCAGCTCTGTGTGATAGGGACACCAAAACTGGACACAGTATTCAAGGTGAGGTCTCACAAGAGCAGAGTAAAGGGGCAGGATAACCTCTCTTGCCCTGCTGGCCACACTCCTCTACAGGCAGATCTTTGCCACAAGTGCCAGCCTCCCTTTCTCCAAGCAGAAGTCAAAGCTAACACAGCAGCAGCCACTCTACCAGGAATGCCTCCTTGGCATCAAGTGCTACATTTTCACAGCACAATCAAGCTGCACAGGCAGGGTTTGAGCTCCCTTTGCTCTTTCAGCCTGCTCATCACCTCTCACATCTCTGCAGCTCCATGCTGTGTCTTGTACTATATTGATCTACACATAATGGAACCCAGCAGAGCTAATGTGGGAAGATGAAAGCAAGGAGATTCCATCAAGCAGTGATTTCTTTGCTATACATTCCCCAAAGAACTGTGTAATCCTTGAAATTCTTTATTTAGAAGACTTTTCCCCTCTCACTTTTTAACTCACAGTAATACAACCTCCTTGATCTGATCATGTCCAACTGTTCTCTATAAAAGCCACTGTGGTAGACAAGAACAGGCAGCAGTATTGTTGCTCCAAAGAAAAAAGGCCTTGCTCTTCATCTGTGGACAAGCTTATGCTGGATTTCATCCACCTAAGACAAAAGCTTTAGGAAAAAAATGTTGGAATATTATTCTGAACCAAGAGTATCAGCAAGTCTGCTGCTTACACCAAGCTATGTGGTGTGCTGAACTAACCTGAGGGCAGAGATTCATCCAGAAGGATCTTGTCATGCTTGAGAAGTGACAACTGTATGAGGTACAACAAGTCAGAGTGCAAGATCCTGTAGCTGAGTTGAGGAAACACCAGGCACAAATCCAGGCTGGGTGCAGAGTAGCTCTGAAGAAAGAGACTTGGGGGTGTTGGTTGCTGAGAAGCTTCCCAGGAGCCAGCAGTGCCCTCATGCAGCCCAGAAGGCAGCCAAGGGCTGGGCTGCATCCAGAGGAGTGTGGGCAGCAGGGCGAAAGAGGGGATTCTGCCTCTTGACTCTGCTCTGATGAGACCTCACCTCCAATCCTGCCCCCAGTCTGCACAAGAAGGACACAGAGCTGCAGGGAGTGAGTCCAGAGGAGGCCACAAAGATGATGCAGGGGCTGGAGCACCTCTGCTGTGAGGACAGGCTGAGGGAGCTGGGGGTGTGCAGCCAGGAGAGGAGAAGACTCCAGGGGGACCTTAGAGCTGCCTGCCAATAGCTGAAGGGATTCTGCAGGAAGGCTGCAGAGGGACTTTTCCTGAGAGACAGGGCAAGGGGGAATGGTTTGAAGCTGAGGGAGAGCAGGGTTAGACTGGATGTGAGGAAGAAGTTCTCCAGTACAAGGGTGGTGAGACTCTGTAACAGGTTCCCAGGAAGGTTGTGGACATCTCCTCCCAGGGGGTGTCCAAGGCCAGGCTGGATGAGGCCTTGAGCAGCCAAGTCTAGTTGAGAGGTGTCCCTGCCCATGGCAGGGAGGTTGGAGAAAACAATCTCTGAGGTCCCTTCCAGCCTAAGCCATTCTGTGATGCTATGATTAGTTCTAGGCTCTTCTGAGTTAATTGTGCACTGGTGTCAGTGGATCTCACTCAAATTTGTATTAAGGCCAGTTAAGGAATTTACAGAGCAGTCTCTGTGCAGAAGTTTTGTGGTGCTTTTTGTTTGTTTTTCTTGTTAGTTTACTTGGTTTTTGTTTTCTTTAAAAATGGTCCAGGTTTCCACTGAAAGCCCCTTTAGAACAACCAATCTTCCAGAAGTCTGTCTAAGGCTGGAAGAGGCAGACTAGAAAGTGCAGATCTCCACCTCATGAACAGCTTTGGGAACGCTGGCAGGAAATCCACACCACCTTAAACCTCCAGCAGGGATGGGTGCAAACATGGATAAACCTCTTCAGGAGCAACCCATGCAGAACACTACCTGATGAGGTCCCTGGCTTCACAACCAAACAGCAGAGCAGAAGCAGGTGAGCCTGGGTGCCAACACAGCTCAGCTTCCTGATTTAGGGCACACAGCAGATGCATTTATCACGGGCAGCAGTGACACATCAAAGTGCTGGCTCCACATCACTGCCAGGCTACCCAGACCTACCAAACTTCTTTGCTGTCAGGGTGCTGGAGCCTTGGGGCAGGCTGCCCAGAGAGGTTGTGGAGCCCTTCTCTGGAGGCTTTCGAGAACCACCTGGTTGTGTTCCTGTGTGACCTGCCCTGGGTGACCCTCCTGTGGCAGAGGGGTTGGACCTGATGGTCTCTGGAGGTCCCTTCCAACCCCTAACATTCTGTGATTCTGTGATGACTTTTCAGTTTTTCACTGTTTTGATTTCTAGTTCGGTCCAGGCTCTGTTTATCAGATACCATTCAGAATCTGCTCAGATCCTGGCACCTGTAAGCACACCAGATCTGACATTTAGAAGCAGTGCCCAACACTTGAGTGAGCCAGCTGTGTTTGGAAGAAGAGACCATACACATGGATTTGTTCTGCAGGGAAAGATGGCTCCAGATCTGTCCTTCTGTTGTTGCTGAGCTTGGAGCAGGGCATGAGCTGCAGAGAAAAATTCAGTGTGGAATCCTAGACTGGGCTGGGTTGAAAGGGACTTTTGAGGGAGGTGATTCTCCCACTCTGCTCTGCTCTGGTGAGACCTCACCTGGAACACTGTGTCCAGCTCTGGAGTCCACAACACAAGAAGGACATGGAACTGTTGGAGAGGGTGCAAAGGAGGCCACAAAGAGGGCTGGAAAACCTCCTTTATGGGAACAGGCTGAGAGAGCTGGGGCTGCTCAGCCTGGAAAAGAGAATCAGTCATAGAATCATAGAATCAGTCAGGGTTGGAAGGGACCACAAGGATCATCTAGCTGCAACCCCCCTGCCATGGGCAGGGACACCTCACACTAGATCAGGCTGTCCAGAGCTTCATCCAGCTTGGTCTTCAACACCTTCAGAGATGAGGCTTCCACCACCTCACTGGGCAACCTGTTCCAGGGTCTCACTACCCTGATGGTGAAGAAGACTCCAACGAGACCTTAGAGCAGCCTTACAGTACATGAAGGGGCTAGAGGAGAGCTGAGGAGGGACTTTTGACAAGGGTTTGTCATGATAGGACAAGGAGCAATGACTTTGAGCTGGAAGAGGGGAGATTGAGACTGGAGATTAGGAAGAAATTCCTGACAGAGAGGGTGAGGAGACACTGGCACAGGTTGCCCAGGGAGATTGTGGATGTCCCCTCCCTGGTGGTGTTCAAGGCCAGGTTGGGTGAGGCCTTGAACAACCTGGGCTAGTGGGAGGTGTCCCTACCCATGGCAGAGAGTTGGAACTGGGTGATATTTAAGGTGATTTCAAACCCAAACCATTCTGTGGTTCTGTGATTGTCACTTGTAGCATAGCTTGGAGCAGGGCAGGAACTGCAGAGTACAACTCAGTGAGGAGAGAGGAAGAAGAGTGGTGATGTGACAAGGGGCTATAAGGGAATATTTAGATACATGGGATTAGGATGACTGCTAATGAGTCATGGCATTTGAAATGTATTGTTGGCTGCTAATTCCATGATCTTTACTCCTCCAGTGTGGTTCTGGAGTGATCCATTATTCTCCACGTACTTCTGCAGTGCTCAAGGAACATTTTACAAGCTGGTTACCTTTCCAAATCTCTTTCCAGTGTCTTGTAAGTGCTCCAGAATGATATTCTCCATTCTGGGGAAGAGCTGTCTTGTGGAGCCTCCTCTGGAGGCTTTTAGGACCCACCTGGATGTGTTCCTGCGTGACCTCCCCTAGATGACACTGCTTGACTTGATGACCTGTGGAGGTCCCTTCCAACCCCTCCCATGCTGGGATTCACAGTATCACACAGTATCACAGTATAGCAAGGTTGGAAGAGACCTCAAAGATCATCAAGTCCAACCCACTACCACAGACCTCAAGACTAGACCATGGCACCAAGTGCCACGTCCAAACGTGCCTTGAACACCTCCAGGGACGGTGATTCCACCACCTCCCTGGGCAGCCCATTCCAGATTCGATGACTTCTGAGGCTGAACAGAGCTGTGGTGTGTGCATCAATGCTTGAGAGCTGTGTCCACCTCAGAGCTCACATAACAGCAACAGCAGCTGCAGAGAGATGTGAAAAGGAAAGCAGCCTTTTGATTGCAGTGGGGGCGGCAGGGAAGCTGATGGACAGCTGAAGGAGGCTGAGAAGGAAACACATTGAAGATGATATGGCCATGAAAAAGAGAAGTTCCCACTTCTTTAGCACATTTGGATTTGCAATCATATCTCACTTGATGTGTAGGAAGCTCCAGAGCTCCACACCCTGTTATAAATATGGAGATGACACTCCCAGGGACATTTGTCAGCAGGAGCCTTTCCTCAGGACAAGGGCAGCTGCAGCCCAGCACAGAAGGAAGGCTGCAGAGCAGAAATAGAGCACCAGAGTATGGCAGAGGTGGGCTTCTATGTCACTGCATTGAGCTGCTGCCCTCAGGAATGGAATTCCTAGCTTTCTGATCCCCCTCCCCCTCCCTGTGAAATCAGTTCTGTTATTAAGGAAGAAAAATATAACCCAACTTCTTTTTCCTTTTGTTTGTTCTGGCTCTTGCACCTCCATGCCAGTGCTGTCTCCTCTCTTGAACATGCTGCCCCTCCCTGCCCAGCAGTGCCCTTTGTTGCCACCTTTCCAGTTGCTGCTGGCACATGTGCTAATGCCATCACACTGCAGACAGGACAAGGGCAGCACTCTGACACCCCTACCTCCCAGCAGGCCTGGGAAGAGGCAGCCTGGCAGCAGCATCCTGGAGAGAGGAACACCTGAGGTAGCTTGGGGAAGAAGTGAAGTTAACTCCAGCAGTGTCTGAATACTCACAGGATCCAGGCAGCAATGTGCCCCTGTGGCCAGAAAGGCCACTGGCTCCTGGGGTGCAGCACGAGGAGTGTGGCCAGCAAGGCAAGGGAGCTTCTCCTCACCCTCTGCTCTGCACTAGTGAGACCACATCTGGAGTACTGGGTCCAGTTCTGGACTCCCCAGTCCAATGGAGGCCACAAGGATGATGAAGAGACTGGAACATCTGTGTGATGAGGAAAGGCTGAGAGACCTGGGGCTGTCTTGTCTGGAGAAGAGAAGGCTGAAAGGAGATCTTATTAATGCTTATAAATAGCTGAAGGGTGGGTGTCAAGGAGAAGGGGCCAGGCTCTTTTCAGTTGTGTCCTCTGATAGGACAAGGGGCAATGGACATAAATTAGGACACGGTGTCCCACCTCAACATGAGGAGAAACTTCTTTGGTGTGAGGGTGCTGGAGCCTGGAGCAGGCTGCCCAGAGAGGCTGTGGAGTCTCCTTCCCTGCAGAGATTCCAAATCCACCTGGACGTGCTCCTGCGTGACCTGCCCTGAGTGATGCTGCTTTGGCAGGGGGGTTGGACTCCATATCTCCAGAGGTCCCTTCCAACCCCTACCATTCCATGATTCTATGACTTACACACAAAATTGCCTCCCACAGCCCAGCTGAGGATATTTGTTATAAAGCAAGAACTGGGTGAACCAGAACAAACCAAGGGGTGGGATCCAGCTGGCTGGCTTTCACTTGCCTCTCTCTGACTGATTTTGTGTATTTGCTACCATTCAGCTTCTCCATCTGTAAGCCAGGAGTAGAGACACTCACCTCTGTAGCAGAGTTGAGGGCAGCAGCTTCATAATCTGCACAGGAATTTCCCAAAAGGGCTCTGAGCACATCAGCTAGAATATTCCATTTACCTCTGGTTGTAAAGGGAGATAGGGAAAAAAGCCAAAAAAAAAAAAAAAAAAGGATTAATCAGGAGCTGCTCTGCTGCTCATTATTTTAACTGCTTACATTTGGTATTTCTGTATATGTTTCTGTTACTTTCCTTCTCTAAATGGGAGTAAAAGGTACAAAAGGGTGGTATTTCCTCTGTTCTGGGCCATACCACAGGCCTGGGAGTTTCATAATGGGATTTGGAAATGGAATTAAAGAAAAGGAAATTGCTACAAATGAAGCAATTTCCTGGGTGTAAACAGCACTTGGAATTTTGAAGAGCAAATGTAACCCAAACCCATTTTCTGTGCTGTCAAATCAGGGTGATGGTTTGTTGTTAGATACTGGGTAGCTGAGGACACGAACAGACAACCTCCATATGATTGCTGATGAGATAAAGAGAGAAAGGGCTCCACACTGAAGTCCTAATTAGGGCAACATTTCTGAATTTCAAAGGTACTTTTGTTTAAGTAATCACATTAGTATCAGGTCTTGGCAGGTTCCAGCCATAATGGCTAACAATAAACCCTGGGCTGTTCAAAAATCACAGAATGGCTCAGGTTGGAAGGGACCTCAGAGATCATCTGCTCCAACCTCCCTGCCATGGGCAGGGACACCTCTTAAGTAGATTAGCCTCCTCAAGGACTCATCCAACCTGGTCTTCAACACTCCCAGGGAGGAAGCATCCACAACCTGTTCTAGAGTCTCACCACCCTTGTACTGAAGAACTTCTTCCTCACATCCAGTCTAGCACTGCTCTCCCTCAACTTCAAACCATTCCCCCTTGGCCTGCCTCTAGACACCCTCAGGAAAGTCCCTCTGCAGCCTTCCTGCAGGATCCCTTCAGGCACTGGAAGGCAGCTCTGAGGTCCCCCTGGAGTCTTCTCCAGGCTGCACACCCCCAGCTCCCTCAGCCTGTCCTCACAGCAGAGGTGCTCCAGCCCTTGCATCATCTTTGTGGCCACCTCTGGACTCCCCAGCAGCTCTGTGTCCTTCTTTTACTGGGGACACCAGAACTGGAGGCAGTATTTGAGCTGGGGTCTCATCAGAGCAGAGTCAAGGGGCAGGGGGGTACAAGCCTTTGAAGACCTAGGATCCAGTTTCAAGGGAATAAATTCCATTTCAGCCTTTGCTAAATCATGTGGTCTGGGGAATACGTACACCGCAGAACTGTGGAATCACAGAATGGCAGACTGGCTTGGTTTGGAGGGGACCTTTAAAGCTCATCCAGTCCAACTCACCTGCAGTCAGCAGGGACATCTGCAGCTAGAGCATGTTGCTCAGAGTCCCAAACAAGCTGACCTGGAGTGGTTTTGGGGATGTGGCATCTCCCAACTCCCTGGGCCAGGCTCTCACCACCCTCACTGTCAAACATTTCTCCCTTCTCTCCACTCTAAGTCTCCCTCTTTCAGTTCAGACCAGCACCCCTTGCCCTGTCACAACAAATCCTGATCAAAAGTCTGTCCCCAGCTTTCTGATCAGCTCCTTTAAGCCCTGAAATGCCACAATAGGGTCCCCCTGCAGCCACAATCATACAGACATAAACCAGCAACATCAAAGCCCATCAGAGAACTGCTGCAACGTGAGAAATTAATCTGAGCAGCACAGACTGAGGGATCAGAATGTTTGGCTGTTTGACTCTCAAAGCAGCAAAAGTAAATCATACTTCATCAATCCTGCTAAGGAAATCGTTCATCCAAGAAGAGCCAACCTCTGGCAACCATTTGCAGCTGCTCCAAGAGAGCACAATGCAGCAGCAGTTAGTTGTGCATGGTTGCTTTGCAACCACGTAAAGCTGAGTGCAGTGGGAGTGGTGAGCATTTGTTAACTCGGGGGTTATATGAAAGGAGAAATCACCTGGAGGAGGAGGAGTGCTGGAATTTACCTCTGGGGTCATATCTGGGAATCTGCATTTCAGTTGTAGGATGTCTCCACTTGGCTTTCACAACCAGTGATGTCAGAGATCAGAGATCCCAGGTATCCTTGGAAGCCCTGCTGGAGAGGTACAAGGGATGATTCAACATCTGCAGAGCAGCTCCTGCTCTGATTTGGAGAGGGAGTAGTAAGCAGTGATTCCACTAAAACTGAAAGGAGATTTTATCCTGGTGTGAGGGATAGCATAAGGAGTGGGACAGGCTGCACCTGTGATTTTCCTGCCTTCACCAGGGATGTCAACCCAGATTCAATCCACTCAGGGAAAAGAAATACCTAAGCTGTAAAGCTCTCTTCTGCAGTCATAGAACCCTAGAATAGGGTTGGGAAGGGACCTTAAAGATCATTCAGCTCTAGCCCTGCTACCACGGGCAGAGACACCCCCCACTAGACCAGGCTGCTTAAGGCCTCAACTTTGAACCTGTCCATGAACCCACAGCACTACAGGCTGGGGACAGAGCAGCTGGAGAGCAGCCAGGCAGAAAGGGACCTGGGGATGCTAGTTGATAGGAGGCTGAACATGAGCCAACAGTGTGCCCAGGTGGGCAGGAGAGCCAATGGCATCCTGGCCTGGATCAGAAACAGTGTGGCCAGTAGGACAAGAGAGGTTATTCTGCCCCTGTACTCAGCACTGGTCAGGCCACACCTTTAGTGCTGTGTCCAGTTCTGGGCCCCTCAATTCAAGAGAGATGTTGAGGTGCTGGAAGGTGTCCAGAGAAGGGCACCAAGGCTGGTGAGGGGCCTGGAGCACAGCCCAGTGAGGAGAGGCTGAGGGAGCTGCAGAAGAGGAGGCTCAGGGCAGACCTCATTGCTCTCTACAACTACCTGAAAGGAGATTGTAGCCAGGTGGGGTCAGTCTCTTCTCCCAGGCAACCAGCAACAGAACAAGGGGACACAGTCTCAAGTTGTGCCAGGGGAGGTCTAGGCTGGATGTTAGGAGGAAGTTCTTGATAGAGAGAGTGATTGGCATTGGGATGGGCTGCCCAGGGAGCTGGTGGAGGTGTTGAAGCAAAGCCTGGATGGGGCACTTAGTGCCATGGTCTAGTTGATTGGATAGGGCTGGGTGATAGATTGGGCTGGATGATCTTGGAAGTCTCTTCCAACCTGGTTGATTCTATGATTCCATGAACCAGTCCATGAAGAGTCACTTCGAGAGGGAAGAGGACTTCAAGCTACACAGATGAAGGCAGCTGAACTCCTAGCTTAAGAATCTCATTGAAGCATTTGAGGACAGACCAGCTGAATTCACTGCATACACAGCAGAAACAGAGACAACCTGGACCTGAGCTGTGGCAAAGGGTCTGCACGTGGATGAAGGACAAATGAGAGCACTGATCTGATTTAGGAACCCTTTGCAACAGCACAAACTCCAAGCCTGGCAGGATTTTGAAACAGGCATCCGTGTACTCCTAGAAAAATCAAAGAAACAAAGAAAGAGATCCATAAAGAAGCTGATGTTGAGGGCCCAGCTATGGTCCTGTAATCTGAGCTGTGTTGTACCAAGAATGGCTGTTTGGCACTCTCCAGAGAGTGTAAACAAACTCCATGCTTGGCTGCACATGGCAGACTTCACTGCCAAGCCGTGAACCACTCTGCTCTCCCACTGGATTTGGCTTCAGTCCCATAGCAGAGTTTCCAGTTGATGCCCTTTCCCTGCTTTCCCACTTGGATTTGTCTCAGGAGTTTCCTGCAGAAGAGACAAAAGGTCCAGAAGAACCTGAAGCACCACCAGATGAATACTACTGTCTAACAGGGTCTGGAAGTGTCTAATAGCAGAAGTCTGGTTCCTCATTTCATACAAGCCTAACCCAAGGGTTTGGTGTGGGACTCATGAGTGAGTCCTCATGTTTGTATGGACATAACCATGTGCAATGGCTCTGCAGGTCAAGGGAGGACTCACCTCCTCTGTGCTGATCTTCAATCTGCAACTTCCCATTTACAGCCTCCTCCTGCTCCTGTCCTTCTGCTCATCCTAGAGACAACCTCCTCAGTCCTGAAGCCTCAGAGGCTTTCTGACAGTTCATTTATCTCCATTCCAGCACCCTTCTGCTCTGGAGAATGCTTTAAGTCCTGCAGCCACACTGAACTGATTCTCAGCCTTCTGCTGTTTTCCTCTTTCCTAGGAAATCTTTCAGCAGTCCCTTCTTGCTGCTGTGCAGGAGCTGTGCCACTGACACCCCACAAGTGAGTAAAGCATTGGGGGAGGGGGTAAAGGATAAGCTCCATGCTGCAGCAGACCACTCACTAGAAGCCCTAAGGAGGAGCAATCAGTGCCATTGTCATTTACAAACAGAACACAGCTATGAGCCACCAGGCTGGCAGCCCAGAAGGGAGCTGAGAACTGCATCAGCAGGCTGGTTTGTGTTGGAGGATTGGTTTTGTAAGAGCACATTGATCAAAGGCATTGGTGGCAAGTTCAGTGGAGTGTTCACCATGCACAGAGCCCCTGGGAAATGGCACAGAGCTGAGCAGAGCTCAGCCACATTCAGGTGAGTCATAAACAGCCAGACTAGAACTGAGCTGTCAGACCTGAGCAAAGGAGGCCCCCAGGCAGGAGAGCAGCAATGGTTGGGTTTAGTGAGGGCCCTTGCAGGACTTCAGAGCTGCTCTGCCTGCTGGGAGCAGCTGCTCACCTCTTGGTGCAGTGACTGTAGGTGCTGCAGGGAGCCAAGGCCAACCTGCTGCTGCTTCACACAGCCAACTCCTTCTGTAGGCAGAGAGGGAGAGCAGGTCCCGTGTCAAAGCTCACACAGGAAGCCTACAGGGACAGAAATGCAAAGTGCCTTGATGCCATCTTCTTTGATGACAAGGTGGTGAAACAGCGGAGCTGTAGGAGAAGCTCAGCAGCAGATCTTGTGAGCAGGGAAAACAGCTCAGGCTTTCTGGAGGATGTTCTCGTCCACCCCTCCTGCTGAGCCACAGGGCAAGGTCTCAGCTATTGCTCAGGGCTGCTCAGGCAGCTCTCGGCAAACACCGAACACCAGCAAGTGGTCGTCTTTGTTTCTGTCGTGCACCTGCAGGTGGCTGGGGAAAGGTTCCCCTGGGGGAGGGCAATGATTCCCAACGTGCAACATGCAAGCAGCATATTGGTGCTGGGACAGCTCCTCTGTGACCAGCTCACCACAATGAGCCTCCTGCTCTCCAGTGCTGCTGCCAGAGATCCACTGCTGGATCACACCATCCTGACCCCTTTGGTAAACAGGCAGCCTGGAAGCACCAACTCCTTGAGGTGAGCACCTCTCAGACACTGGGCTGAAAGTAAAGAGGTTGTGTCCCCTGCTAAGCTTCAATCCCTCTGCCTCCCGTGGCCACCTCTAACCTCATGGAGCTGATCACAGCTGTGGGTCATGGCCAGTGCTTGTTGCACTCCCAGCCAGAGCTACCTTCTATTCCCAGCACAGAAGACATTCTCTTTCCAAGAGAAACTCAAAATCTGCAGTAGTGCAGCAAGCTCCTGCTGAGCTGCACTGGAACTGTTTCAACTCCTTATTCCTTTCCCTGGAGATCAGGGAGGGAGCCACACCTGAGAGCATAAAAAACTTCCTTCACCAGATGGTTGTTGTGACAAAAGTAAACTAAAGGAGGACAAGCTGGATGCTGCTTGGGTTAGTTGCTAGTCCCTAGGAGCAGTTAAAAGCAAAGCTTCTTCCAGCAGGAGCAGGCTGGACCAGATGATCTTTCGAGGTCCCTTCCAGCCCCTGACATTCTATGATTCTATGAAATGACAGTGTTGGTCCTCCTGCTCTTGTAATGCCACCACCAACTAGTATTTGGCCCTGAGAAAAAGTCACAATTTCAAAGAATCAGAGAATTGTCAGTGTTGGAAGAGACCTCAAGGATGATCCAGTTCCAACCCCCCTGCAGGGACACTTCCCACTAGATCAGGTTGCCCAGAAACACATCCAGCCTGCCCTTAAAAACACACAGGGATGAGGCTGCCACCACCTCCCTGGGGGACCTGTTCCAGTGTCTCACCACCCTCATGGTGAAGAACTTCTACCTAAATGTCTAAACTAAATCTCCCCTTCTCCAGCTTGGATCCATTCTCCTCAGTCCTATCACTACCTGAGACCCTAAAAAGTCCCTCCCAGCTTTCTTGTAGCCCCCTTCACATACTGCAAGGCCACAATGAGGTCTCCTTGGAGCCTTCTCTTCTCCAAACTCAACAACCCCCACTCTCTCAGCCTGTCCTCACAGGACATTTTTCATTCACAGGACTTTCTCATTCCTTGTTGAAGTTCAAGTTCACTTTCAAGGCAAAACCTCCAGGGAACTGAATTTGACCTTGAACCGATTCCAAAACTTTGGCTTGCACACTCCCAGTTGAAAGAAAACTCTGGGCTCCTGGTTTAAGGGTGAAATGGAAGCCTTGTTTGAACTCCAAAATTAGTGCAGTTGGAGAAAAATGACTGTGGAGCAGGGGAACATAAATTAAAGGGAAATCAGGAAAACAATGAAGTTTTCTGAAATACACGGAATGACTTTCCGTTAAGAGTCAGCTATTTTGCTAGGAGGTCAGGGGTCTTTTCAGCAGTACCACTGTTCACTAGCAGACCATGAAGACCTGTGTGGGTCTGAAATATGCAGACCTTTAATATGCACAGCAGAAAGGGGATGTTGGAACGGTGTCAAAGAGTCTGTGAAATTACAATGCAGGTCGGACCACATGAAGTAATCAAAGTCTCAGGTTATTAAAATGTGTTATTTATGGCTTAGAGAAAATATTTCTTGTCTGTGGAAGAGAAATGAGTTAAGGATTAACCCTTTTAATATTAAAGAGGTTCCCTTCTTTTAATTACATTTACAAATGCTGAATTGTATTCATGAAGCAGCTAAAACAGAGGTGCCAAGTCTCCCACATTATCACACAGGACCTTAAAGATCATCTAGTTCCAACCCCCCTGCCATGGGCAGGGACACCTTCCCCTAGAGCAGGTTGCTCAATGCCACTTCCAACCTGGCTTTGAACATTTCCAGGCTTGGAGCCTCCACAACTTCTCTAGACAACCTGTTTCAGTACCTCACCACCCACATGGTCAAGAATTTCCTCCCAATGTCCTATCTAAGTCCAGCTCCTTGCAAGTTGAAGCCATCATCCCTCATTCTGTCACTCCATGTCTTTGTAAAGAGTCCCTCTCCAGCTTGCCTGTAGCCCCCCTTCAAATACTTGAAGGTTGCTCCAAGATCTCCCTGGAGCCTTCTCTTCTCCAGGCTGAACACCCCCAATTCTTTCAGCCTGTCTTTGTTGGAGAGGTTCCTACAAAGCTAAAGTTAAAAAAACTCCACATTTTAACCTGAAAAGAAATCCAGGAAACATTGTATTTTGACTTAGAATTCACAGTGCCAGGCATAACAGCTAATGGCTTCCTAGGGTTTCCTTGTTAGAACTGCTTGGTACAAAATCTCCTGCCTAGCTTAGGTGACAATTGCTTAATGTGATCAGCAAGTCCCAAACCTGTCCAGAGCAAATGTGGAAGGTGCAGGAGGTGCCTGCTGCTCTAAATATCCTGCTGTCAAAGGGATGCTCTCCAACATCTAACAGTTAGGTGTTAACTTGCTATCTTCCAATAAGATGGCAAATGTAAGCATTGTTTATGTTCTTGTCCTCATGCCAAGAAGGACATTGAGGGAACGGAGCAGGTCCAGAGAAGGGCGACAAAGCTGGGGAAGGGTCTGGAGAACAGGGCTGGTGAGGAGCAGCTGAGGGAGCTGGGGGTGTTCAGTCTGGAGAAGGCTGAGGGGAGACCTCATTGCTCTCTACAACTCCCTGAAAGGAGGTTGGAGCCAGGTGGGGTTGGTCTCTTCTCACAAGTAACAAGTGATAGGACAAGAGGAAATAGCTTCAAGTTGCACCAGAAGTGCTTTAGGTTGGACATTAGAAGAAATTTCTTCCCTGAAAGGGTTCTCAAGCACTGATACAGGCTTCCCAGGGAGGTGTTTGCATCCCCATCCCTGGAGGTGCTCCAAAGAGGCAGAGCTGTGGTGCTGAGGGCTGTAGTTTAGTCTCAGCCTTGGCAGAGCTAGAGAATGGTTGGACTGGATGACCTTAAATGTCTCTTCAAACGTTACGGNGCCTTTGGACACGAGATAGCCAATCAAATGGCAGTTAGCCAAGATTTGGCCATATTGGGTGAAGCCATAGGCTTGCTTTACCCTTTTTTGGGCAGAACACAGCCTTGCATAAGGCAACCCTGTGCACCCTGTTTACCGCAGTTGCTGGGCAGGCCGCAGACCCCAGACTCAGTGGCTCCAGGTTCTTTGTCCCTTTTCCCGTGGTTGCTCTCCCCAAAACAGAAGGAGGGAGAGCAGAAAAACATGCCTGGGCAAGCCAGGACATGTACAAACCTAATTTGGCCTGTTTAGGCCTACCACAACATCCAACCAAAACAATTCTACGGTTCTATGGATCTCTGTTGAGTGTTTGGAAGGGAAAGGCTGGTTCCATGCAGGGGAAGGAAAACACCCTGACAGGTGTTCCTGTTCTTGGCACAACAGCATCCATCTGGCACTGCCAAGGGTATGAGCAAACAAGACTGGTAGCACCCAACCATGGCTGTTTCAAAAAGTGTCTGAAGTCAGAACTGTTACTCAGCTAGTGTGGGGATATTAAAAGGCAGGGATACCTCCCACTAGCTCAGCTTGCTCAAGGCCTCATCCAACCTGGCCTGAACACCTCCA
Organism: Ramphastos sulfuratus; assembly: GCA_013399055.1. Lineage (NCBI taxonomy): Eukaryota > Metazoa > Chordata > Aves > Piciformes > Ramphastidae > Ramphastos > Ramphastos sulfuratus. The sequence goes on along the minus strand of WBNM01011712.1, from coordinate 15,553 downwards.
GGGAGGAGGCATCCACAACCTCCCTGGGCAACCTGTTCCAGTGCCTCCCCACCCTCACTCTAAAGAATTTCTTTCTAATCTCCACTCTAGTGATTTTTTTTTTGTTGTTACAATCCAGGAAAACATCTTTACTAAGTGACCTGCACACCTCCCTTGCACCCTGTCTGCTCAGAGAGGGCTTGTTGGCTATTTTTAAGTCCCAGTACTGGAGTGCTGATGGTTCTAACACTTTGCAAAGGCTTTAAAGTCTGAATACTTGAGCCCTGAAGTAAGCCTTCCCTTAGGGATTTAGTGTATTTAATTATCTCTGAAGTTTTATCCATCATAATAGCTAAGTGAAATCATTGCTCTTAGGTAGAACAAAGGGAAGCCAAACATATAAATCAATATTGGATTTTTTAAAAGTTATTCAGTGGAGTGACTCGTGACAGGCACTGAAACACTGCAAGAATCCTACAAAAGAACAACAACAACAAAAATAAAATAATAAAAGGGTATTTTAAACCAAGCAAATTCAAGGCTGATTACTGCAGAGCAGCACTTTGAGGAGAGACAGATGAGCAATGGAGAATTTTAATTACTTCTGCATCACTTCCAACCACAGGCTCAGGTAGGATTTGACTGGATGCTGTGATAAAAGTGATCTTGAATTTGCCTCAGCTCACAAAAGGCTTTCACAAATGCCCAGGGGAGCTAAACCACTTTGTGAGTATCAGCCCAGAAGGAACTTCAGAGTTCTTCTTCCCTTTGTGGTCACATACTAAAGCAGATTGCAGTCTTTAAAGGGCAGTCAGGTTGGCAGGGACCCCAACAATCACCTGCTCCAACCAAGTTGGTGTAGCTGCAATGAGCTGGCCCAGCAGCCTGGCAAGCTGTGTCCTAAAACTGCCCAGTGCAGGGTACTCCACTGCTTCCCTTGGGAGATGATTCCAGTGTCTGGCTGTGCTCATGGGGAAACATTTTCCTCTGGAGCCCAGTGGGAATCTCCCAAACTTGTCCCCATCACTCCTTGTCTTTCCATGGGACTCCATCCTCCTGGTAGCCACCCTTGATGTATTGGTGCATGATGATAAGGTCTCCTCTCAGCCTTCTCTTCCCCTGGGCTGAACAACCCAGCTATCTCAGCCTTTCCTCCCATGGCAGGGCTGCCAGGCCTCTGATCATTCTCCTGGCCCTTCTCTGGACACTTACAGCCTGTCTGGAAAGCAACATCAGTTGTTTTCCAGCCCTACTCCTTCAACCAGCCATAGCCTCTCATCACTGACACACAAATTACACAGTTTGATCCGATGCACTCAGAGTCTGAAGGCACCTTCAGAATCAGTTCTCACTTGCAGCAAAAGTGGGATTTTTGTTGTTATTCCCCCCCCTCAGTGCAGGGCAAAAAGGCTGGAGGAAAAGATCAGATTCCCAGCTCTTTTCCAAAACTTTAATGTGGTCTGCAGCCACCCTTGTGTGGCCCAGCCTTATGCTCTTTACCTCTTGCTCCCAAACTCCAATTTCTCTCCAAGCCAAGATCTCAGCCCGAATTTCTGTATTTTCTGCTTCTGCCATCACACTTTCCCACAACCTGCAAGGCCCAGAGGCTCACCCTCCAGGGACTCTGTGGCCTGAACATCATGAAATCCATAGCCTTCACCCATGCTCCATGTGTGTGATCACCTTCTACTTCAAAAGGCACATAGCCCAGCTGCAGCCTGCCTCCCTCTCCTGAAAAACAACTTGTGTGTCCTGATCCTTCCCTCTGCCTTTTGACACTTCTGGTGTCTGACCTCTGTGTGGTCTGATGGAGCCTGTCACCTCCTGACACATCAGGTAAGACCAAATGAGAGGGGGGCTGGGGTGTGCTAAAGCTGCAACTTTTAATCTGTAATTTGTCCTCTTCTGCTTTACATGCACAAAACAAGTGAGGATGTCTTAGTTCAGCCAGTTTTGGTAGTCTCATTTAGCACACAGACCACACCACATCTGCTTGACTTGTACACTGCTGCACACCCAGCATTCGAGTGTGAATTGTGAGCTGCCAATTGTTCTGGTACTGAGGGCAGACTGTGTCGGTTTGTGTGCTCAGGTGGCCAAGAAGCCAGCAGCATCCTGGTCTGGGTCAGCAATAGTGTGGCCAGAAGTGATTGTCCCCTCTACTGGGCACTGGTGAGGCCATACCTTGAGTGCTGGGTTCAGTTTTGGGGCCCTCATGCCAAGAAGGACATTGAGAGGCTGGAGCAGGTCCAGAGAAGGGCAACAAAGCTGGGGAAGGGTCTGGAGAACAGGGCTGGTGAGGAGCAGCTGAGGGAGCTGAGGGTGTTCAGTGTGGAGAAGAGGAGGCTGCGGGGAGACCTTCTGGCTCTCTGAAGGAAGCTTCTGGCTCCCTGAGAGAAGGTTGGAGCCAGGTGAGGGTTGCTCTGTTCTACCAAGGAACAAGTGATAGAAAAGAAACAGCCTCAGGTTGCACCAGAGGAGATTTGGGTAGAAGAAATTTCTTCCCTAAAGAGTTCTCAAAGTCTGGCATAGACTGCCCAGTTGAATCCCCATCCCTGGAGGTGTTTCAGAGAAGCAGAGCTGTGGTGCTAAGAGCCATGGTTGAGCCCCAGCCTTGGTAGAACTAGAGAATGGTTGGGCTGGATGATCTTAAAGGTCTCTTCCTACTGCAACAGTTCTCTGTTTCTAATGTCCTTATGACTTACATTTGCTATCATATTACTTAATCCACCACCTAGATATAATCTGAATCATTTCCCAACCAGGCATTAAAAAAAAATAAGGATTAATTCTCAAGTCCATTAATCAATGCTTTGCCTCTTGGCATTAATTGCTCGTTACCCCCACCGGCTGGTGGTGCTTGGAGCTGGCTGCCACCAGCTCTCCTGCTGCTGAAGCTGGGAACTGGAGCACCAGTCAGGAAGGAAATGATTATATCAGAACCACTGTGCTGACATGCCATGGCTGGAACCAATACTGGCATGAGACTGGGGTGACCAAGTGGGGAATCTGGACCCAAATCATTCTGCCTAGATCCCATTTTCTTTTTGCAGTACCTGCAGCTGGTGTGTCCCCCCTGCAGGACTGGAGACCCCTGGTGATTAGCAGGGCCACACCCTGTTTGGAGACACAAAGGCAAGGCCACTCCTCTGATACGGAAATTCAATGCATTTCCTAGGATTTATCAGCTCCCAAAGTTTCCTGGCCCGTGCAGTTTTTGCCTGTGTATGCTGTGATCTGGCTGTCATCTCCTGTGCTGCTGCAAAAGATACAAAGGCAAATGCCTTACCCCGCAGAGACAGGCTAGAAATCAGTGTTCTGCTGGGTATTGCTGTTGCTGGCAACAGTGGAATAACAGCTTTGGAAGAGATCCCTCTGGCATCCCAATCTGCAAACAAGAAAATTGAGGTGTATGGAGGAAAACTATCTGCATGCCTTGATTGAGGGAACCAAGACTCCTGGCAGGATAGCTTCCAAATGTCCATCTCACAAAATCACTGCTAAATGTCATAGAATCATAGAATGGTAAGGTTGGAAGGGACCTCAAAGCTCACCCAGTTCCAACCCCCTGCCATAGGCAGGGACACCTCCCACTAGTACAGGTCACTCAAGGCCTCCTCCAACCTGGCCTTGATCCCCTCCAGGGAGGGAGCAGCCACAACCTCCCTGGGCAACCTGTGCCAGTGCCTCACCACCCTCACTGGAAAGAACTTCTTCCTAAAGGAAACTTCTTCCTAATTCTTCATATTTTGGGTAAACATCACAGTCAGTAACAAATAGTAAATTAAATCTATTTCAGCCCTGTGCCAGTGCCTCACCACCCTCAAAATGCTTGAGAGAGTCCAGCTCAGAGCCCCCAAGCTGCTGCAGGCAGTGAGCATCTCCTGTGCAGACAGTCTGGGGGAGCTGAGCTGCTGAGCATATAGCAGAGGAGCCTGAGGGCTGCCCTCATTGCTGCTGATAAAGATGTGCAGGGCAGTGTCAGGATGGAGCCAGGCTCTGCCCAGGGATGGCCAAGGACAGGACAAGGGGCGCTGGGGGCAAGCTGGAGCAGAGGAGGTGCCATGGGAACAGAAGGGAAAACATTTTCCCTGTAAGGGTGCTGGAGCCCTGGAGCAGGCTGCCCAGAGAGGCTGTGGAGTCTCCTTCTCTGGAGACTTTCAAAAGCCACCTGGATGTGTTCCTGTGTGCCCTGCCCTGGGTGATCCTGCTCTGGCAGGGGGGTTGGACTGGATGATCTTTTGAGATCCATTCCAACCTCCCCCATTCTGTGGCTCTGTGAAATGCAGTGGGACACATCCTGGCTAGCATTCTCATTATTCACTGTGAAGAAGCAGCCCTAAAACTGTGCCACAAATCGCAGGATCAGTTCCAAAGGAAAATTGGATGAAGTAGAAATGTTAAACACAACCTGACCAAGCACCAGGGCATTGTGTACATTTACCACCAGCACCTGCAGAGGGCTTCAGCTCAAGGGAAATAAAATATCCCAGGCAGATTGGGAGCTTCTGGGGTGTTCTGGTTGGTTGTGTAAAGGTAACCCTGCAGCATTTAGGTACCAACCACATCACCGGCACGGATCTGCAAACAGGAAGGCAGCTACAACCCAATGTATGCACCCAGCTTGCTTTCATCCTTTTTCCTTTCAGGCAAATTCCAGGCTGTTCCCACCTGCCTGTTGCACCCCTGCTGATCAATGACCCTGCTGAGCTGGAAGTGAATCTGCTGCAAAGGGTTAAGGTGGAGACAATTACCTGGGAGAACAAAAAGTATAAAACAGTCCAGAAAGGAAGAACAGTGCTGATAAGGTAGTGATAGGACTAGGGGGAATGGAAAAAAGCTAGGAAAGGGTAGATCCAGACTGGATGTTAGGAAGAAGTTCTTCACCATAAGGATGGTGAGACACTGGAACAGGTTGCCCAAGGAGGTGGTGGTGGAAGCCTCATCCCTGAAGGTGTTTAAGGTCAGGCTGGATGAGGCTCTGGCCAGCCTGATCTAGTGTGAGGGGTCTCTGCTCATGGCACGGGGGGTGGAACTGAATGATCCTTGAGGTCCCTTCCAACCCTGACTGATTCTATGATTCTATGGTTAGATTGGAGATCTGTGCTCTGCAGGCAGCAGTCAGGGTCACCTGGCTTACAGAATCACAGAATGTTAGAGGTTGGAAGGGACCTCTAAAGATCATTCATTCCAACCCCTCTGCCAGAGCAGGATCACCTAGAACAGATCACACAGGAACACATCCAGGTGTGTTTTTAATATCTCCAGAGAAGAAGACTCCACAACCTCCCCAGGGAGCCTGTTCCAATGTTCCAAACTCACTCAGCTTCCTTGGAAACCTAAAAATATTCCCTCCCTACCAACCTGGCCTGGTTTTGCTTTGGCTGCCTGCTTTATACATAACCCATCCTTCTCTGGAAGGCTGGGGTGGACAGGCTGGGACACCACATCACTGACACTGCTCCAGATGTTGGATGCTGCACTTTGCATGCAGGATTCTTCCTCTGATTTCAGTTTTGCACTCTGCTCTCTCTTGTCAGACACCCAACCCCCTGCTTGACAGCCAACAAGGTTTTTTTTTTTTTCCAGATACAGTTGAGGTTCTGGTTTTGCCAACATAGCCCAATTGATTTTCAGTTCTGTCACTGGAATTTAGGTGGATTATCTCGATCTGGAAAAGATTCTCCCTTCCTTCACTCATACCTTGGGCACGTACTGACAGGTCCTGGTATGTGATGAACGTCAGAAAACAGATCTCAGCAGCACGCTGGTCGAGTACTGACATACAGTGGTGACTTCTCTTCTGGGCCAGGCCATGCATGGCATCCTCCAGCAGCTCAGCTTCACCTGAAGACAAGGCCAACAGGAGATGTTAACACTTCTGACCTTAGGAGAAGATGAAGCTGCCATGTCACAATGCACTAAGGCACCAACGAGTATTTGCACTGCCCTAGAAATAAACCTACCAATTCTTTTCAACAGATGTGATTAATCTGCTGATTTTGTGGCACTGCCAACCCCTCACCCTGTCAAAAGTCACAAGTCAATCCCTGAAAGCTCATCAGATAGAGACTGAGGAGAGATCTTTCTCTCTTTGTATATAAATAGGGTTATGTATATACAAACACATGTATGGATTACTGTGTGCCTTTGGCATATCAAATCTTCTGGTCATAGAATTGGTTCATAAAATGCTTTGGGTTGGAAGGGACCTTAAAGATTATCCAGTTCCTACCCTCTGCCATGGGCAGGGACACCTCCCACTAGCCCAGCTTGCTCAAGGCCTCATCCAACCCAGCCTTGAACACCTCCAGGGAGGGAGCAGCCACAACCTCCCTGGGCAACCTGTGCCAGTGTCTCCCCGCCCTCATTAGAAAGAATTTCTTCCTCATCTCCAGTTTCAATCTCCCCTCTTCCAGCTCAAAGCCATTGTCTTTCATCCTGTCACTCCTAGCCCTTGTCAAAAGTCCCTCCCCAGCTCTCCTGCAGCCCCCTTCAGGTACTGGAAGGATGCTCTACGGTCTCCCCAGAGCCTTCTCTTCTCCAGGCTGAACAGCCACAAATTCTTCAGCCTGTGTCCCCATAGGAGAGGTTCTCCAGCCCTCTGATCATCTTTGTGGCCTACTCTGGACCCTCTCCAATAGTTAAATGTTCTTCCTGTGTTGGAAACTTAAAAAGCTACCAGGCTATTAGGTATTAATTGTTCTTATCTCCTCCTGATTTGATACAGTTTCTCTTTTCAAGCGGCACTGAAGGTACTCAGCATCCTTTCCAGATTCATCTGGTCTTACAAAATCAAGAAGACAGTGTTCAGCTTCATGCAGCTCAGCAGAGCAGCAGCCAGCCACTACAGTTCCCTAACAGGTAAGGTACAGCAGTGTCTGTTGACACTGATGTCACTGCTGCTGGTCCCTTTTATTTGCCTCTTGGTTTGTCTTCAATGTGTTTCATTTTCCTTAGGGCTGAGGAACTCTCATTTCCAGTGCCACACTTGCACAGGAGGCAGAGGGATTTCCTACACCCTTTGTGCATAGTAGAGATTCTGGCACCAGAGCACACAACTCCCACACCACTACTATATTTGTATAAAACAAGCAGGGGCAGGTCACAGAGACAACAAACTGTGGTAATGGAACATGCTGAACGCTCAGCACAGCTTCCAAGCTCTTGGAAATGCTCTCCTACAGCAGCTCAGCCAGAAATGTTGCTGCTTGGCCTCATGAGATCAATCTTCCATGTCAAACTTTAGGGCACCACACTCATCTGAATAAAGGGCAACAAAGAAAAGGGAAGAACTTACCTAGCTGGAAAAATCACTGGTATTGATGGGGTGTAGCTTTGTGAACCTCAGAGAGGAACACCATGGGCTCCTTTGCAGGGCAGGCACATCAGAGAAAGAACTTTCCATAGTGAGACAAGAAACAGGGGAAAGAAATGCACACAGATTCACCAGGCAGCAGTTGGGCACAAGAAGCATTCCCTATGAGCATTAATTCCATGTGCAGGCATCCCTTTGTTGTTGACAAATCAATGAATCACAAAGCTACCTGGGACAGCAGTTACAAAGCAGTCTGGGATAACTTTTCACCACTGTGTACAGAGCTGGAACAGGCTGCCCAGAGAGGTTGTGGAGCCTCCTTCTCTGGAGCCTTTCCAGCCCTCTCTGGATGTGTTCCTGTGCGACCTGCACTAGATTCTATGGTCCTGCTCTGGCAGGACCTTGAGCACCTGGCCAGATGGGCAGAGTCCAA